>BMAV01005546.1:486726-516530 GCA_019973955.1 Trichonephila inaurata madagascariensis | reverse complement strand
TTTTTTGTTTCTTTTTGAGAGCTATCTTGTTCGTTTAACAAATAAACACGAGTCATTTAGATCTTCATTCTTTTCATGGCATTCTCTAACGTCAGGTCTAAAAATAGGCATGATCCAAAACAATGCGGGCTCCATCAGATATGTGCAAAAGACGTTTAGAGCAGAACAAACGTGGTGCGGCATGGCAGTAGCGGCCGCCAACACGGTTCGGCAATTCTATGCTCGACTGTTCCTCCAGGCGACCCTGAAAATATAAATACAGAATAAGCAGAACTGGAATAAAATGTCTGAAAATAAATGTGTTAGTGTCTAAAATAGCACAGCTTTTCTCAAACGTTGGAGCCTGCCACCCCAGGAGTGTATGATAACTTTACTAGCGAGGGCCGCGAGGATATAAAAAGGTAGAAAATAAAAGTTTATCTTTAAAAAGTATTAATTCGCAATGAAAAGAAGCAAAACAAAAATATCATCTGACATATTTAACAAGTATAACATATAATTATAAATGTATCAGTATTGCACAATATATTTAATAATTTATCAATACTAAATTAAGAATAAATTTAATAATTATACTAGTTACTTCCATGGGACTGTCATACAAAATATGATATTTATCTTGATAATTTGTGCAGTTTATAATTAAAGTCGTATTGAAGCTTCAGCGTCATAGTACAATATTATTGCATCCAATATTTTGTTATTGTATGGATAGGGGCGCGAAAAAATTCTAATTGAAAATTGGGTAGCAAACATGGAATATTTGAGAAGCACTGGTCTATTCGTATTTTGTTGGCATCAAAGTTTTCAAATGGTTATAGTTCATCATACTTCTGATTGCTCATTCTTGCGTCTTTAACGTCTTTCTTTCGTCATTTTCTTTAATTCTTTTACGTCTTATGTCGTATTTTTGTTTGTTCTACGTTTTTTGTTGTTTCTTCAAAGACTTCCGTCATTTCTTGTTGATTATCTTGGCCTAATCTAACAAACTGTTCCATGGCTTAAGGAATTCTGCACTTACCGTCAAGAAATTTTGTCTTTCATGACTTCCTTCTCTCTACTCTTTGAATGTATTTACTTCTTTAACCTTATTTATTATGTAGGGACCACAATGATCAATATATATTTTCAATGACATGTCGTCTTTTCCTGTAATGGATGCAAAAAGCCTTCTCTCTTTCGTCTTTTGTTATTCACCAATATACGATGGTCACAATTGGCTATGGTATTTTCAATCTTCTAAGTTTGGGATGAAGTAATAATCATTGATTTCATTCTCCATGTACTTAGTTCCTGAGTGTCTGTTACCATGAGCTTTTCTTTTGATTTCTATTTGAAAACTTTCAGGAAGAACTACTACTGGGTCAGGTTTCTTTAAGGAAATCAAACATGGTCTTCTTCCAAGTGTTTCAAAAAAATCTCAAGATGATGAATTTCTCCAGCATCGGCAACAATATGCTCACAAGACTCTTTAATAATGCATTGAACCATAGGGTCAAATTTCGCTTAACGTTTCAAACCCTCTACAAATTTAGGCAAATCAAACCTTACCATGCCATGCCATTACCATCAGTGTGAGACCGAGACTTTGCAATATATATATATATAATATATCATGTATTAAAGTAATTCTTGGATTGACAGGAGAAATGCTACGTGCTGCTGTTTATCATATTATATTTTATTTCAATATTCAGCAAAGCCATCTGTACTCCAAGCCATGACAAAGCGAATCCTATTTTCATTGTTGATCAGGAGCCAGTGCGTCATTCGTTCATGTCGTTTCCATAAATTCGTCGGAGTCGAAGTCAGAGTCCTTATTCGGGAGGCGGGTTGAGTTGTTTTAGTAGGTTTTACCCCAAATGACACTAGAAGGATTGGGGATTCATCATATATATATTTGTATTCAAACTATTTTAGATAGGCCAATGTTTGTTTCGATATATTTTAAAACTATTATGAATTTTCTTATCAGATAATTTCCCTCAATAAATTTTAACGTTTAACTTTCCCTTTGACAGATGGAAGAATGTAAAAATGGTATTTCAGTTCTCGTCAAGAGTTCTTTAGCAAGTTTTGCACTTTATAAGCACTCATTAAAGAATTCTACAAACTTGTTTTCGATATTTGTTCAAAACAATCGCAAAATTCACACTGAATATTAATGGGTGATTTCTTTGGGAAACCAAAGCTAAAACTGGGGTTTTTCTCTTGAATCGACACCATTTCGACCAAAACGTATGCCTTCATTACAAATATTCCTCCGATTCACTATTGAAGGAGCATTCGAGCCATCTACTGCACAAAAAACAAAACAAAAAACTAACTTACCCAACTATACCAAAATTACTATTATATTAAACGTTAATTGCTATAATCATGTTAGGACTTTTGGATCACACTATAAAATGATTAGAAGTATATTTTAAGAGGTCCGGGTGTTAACTTTATCTAGAGTGCTGAAAATATAAACAATATTCAAATATATATAACTCTTTGAAATTAAAATTAAATAATTCGAATCTTCTTGCACATTATTTATGAAGGAATGGGGCTTAAGAAAAGTGTAAAATGTTTAAAATATAATAATAATTTTAAAAAATTTTAAACACATTTGAAAATAAACACTTCTATAAGAAATATTAATTAAGTTTTACATTGTGCATGCTGTTTTCTATAAAATAGTAGCTTTATTTATTAGCAAAAAGTTGATTTATAAAGTTAAATGTATCCTTATTACACTGTAGTATTTTTATATAAATAGAATAATAAATTTTATACATTTAAAATAAAAAATAAAAATATATTTTCAATTTTTTTTTTAAATTTCAATATTTTTAAAGTATTTTGAAATGCAAAAGATATATTATTGTTAATTTAAGTAAGGTTTATAGAGTATGTGTGATATATTTTATACATCAAACGCTACTATTTCAGAAAATAGCGTGCGTAACGCAAAAATTACTAAATATTTATTAAAAAAATTTTTATACGCTTATAATTTTTAAAAATTTTAATTATATTTTCCGTTTTTTGTTTTTTATTGAAACCGTTTTCTCAAAAAATATGTGACTTTTAAATTTTTAAATTTTGGATTATACCTTTTTTAAAAAAAATTAAATTACATTTTCACCCCCCTTGAGACGAAAACCCAAAGGACTTAACTGGGGAGCTAACAAACCCAAAAACCCAAAAAGAAAAAAAAAAGGGAAAAATTTCCAAAAACAAATGAATAAACAAATTTATTAAAAAAGAAAACGTAAAAAAAAGGAAAATTTTTTATTGGGATTTTTTAAAAAGGATTTTTGAAAATTTTTTTAAAGGTTTCTGTCTATTTCTCGAATGTAACTTTTATTTCTACGTCTGAAATTTTTATATGTGAAAAACCTTAGTTTTGTTATTTTTAAAATATTTTTACGGGTTTCCCTCAAAAAAATTACCTAGAATTTTTTTTGAAAAAAGGAAAAAAAAAGTAAAATATCTTATATATTTTTTTCCTTTGGATTTTTTTTTTACTGGAATGTGAAAAGCGAAAAATTTAAAAAATAGGGTTTAAATCTGTATTCAAAACTGACTCTAATGCAAATTTTTAATAAGTTGACGAAATAAAAACAATTTATGCTATAATCACATTACTTTTGTCATAAGAATAAATCAGTGCAAGTGAAATATAAGTAACCCAGTTTTTTTCCCAAACCGGGAATATTAAGGCGCCCCAATATTTAGTAATTTTTTTTTCATTTTGTTCCCCCTTTCCCTTCAAAACAATGTATTGAATTCAATAATAAAAATATTTTGAAGCAAAAAACTTTTCCCACGTTTTTAATTTGACCCAAATACGAAAAAAGGCCAAAACCCTCTCAAATTGCTTCAATGTATACTTTTTCCGCGAAGTAAAATTTTTTTTTGGCACCTATCCAAAAAATGTTTCCCGGGAATTTTTTTGGAATGCAATAAAAGGATGTTGACGGGGAAGGATTTTCTTATTTCATATGGGAGATTTGCTTTTTTTTATTTTTTTTCCCCCCCTTTTCCCCATACAACCCTTTTGGGGAAAACGGTGGCATTGGGGTGTGATTTGCTAAACTTTTAATTGGCAATTTTAAGGGATTGATTATAAATCTTTAAAAATTTTCAAATTAAATCCCTTTTTCTGGATATCGTTTTTATATGAAAAGCCTATGGGGTCACTGTTAATTATTTAAGTTGTTCTTAACGTAGTATTGTTAAATAAATAATAAAATACATTGTGCAGTCCAAAATACATTTGAAAGGTTCTGAAAACCCCGGGGGTTGGGGAAATCCTTCCCCCCATCATCCACGCGCCCTTTAGGGTTTGCCCCCTCAAACACCATCCATAATTAAAATTAGATTATGATCTCAATTTATTTTTAAAGGCAAAACAACACTATTCTAAGAGGTTTATGATCAGAGTGTTTAACCAAACTGTAATTCTAACAAATAGCCACAATAAACCACCGAATCTATTTTCTATAGATGATTTTTTAAAACCCCGAATTCGCCTAAATATTAAAGTTAACTAAAAAGCTTCCCTATTTCAAACGGGAACAGCTACAGTACTTATATTCCTATATTTTTTCCCTCCAACATTTAAACCGGCAAAGGGATAATTTTTTTCTCGACCCACTTAGGAAATCAACTGCATTGGAAATATTAGACCGATTTTAGAACCTTTTGAACCCCTTTTGACTGTTCTAGAATTTCATGTAAGGGTTCTAGAACTAAAGCGAAACCGCCCAATATATCAATTCCTAATCTGCATAACCCCGTTTCTTCTTCTTGGGGTTTGGGTTTGGGAAAAAATTAAAAATTTGGCCCCAAAATATCCCAAAAAATTTTTAATAGAAGTACCCATAAAGCCCCCCTCACAGTGTTTAAAATATCAGTGTAAATTTTTTATTTTTTTCATGTCAGGGAAAGTATTTTTTTTGTTTTTTTTCATAAAATTTTCTTTTAAAAAACCTTTTTTTTCGACTTTTAATATGCTCACCCCCCTCGAAGAGTTATCACGCCCCACAGTTTGGGAAACCCTGAAGTAACCAATGTATATAATAAAGAGAACAAGACATTTCTATTTATTTCTTAGTCACTATTTTTTTTAAGAATGCATTTTTTTAATTAAATGCCTTTCAATGACTTGTTCACTCATTGGTTTTTTTATGAACCATTTTGTCGCGTTCCGAAGGTCGCGGGTGTGAGAAGGCTCGAAGAAGCAGACACGATTATGAAAATATCTATTTTTACTTTATCTGTAGCACTTTACGAAGAATACAAAGTTATACTACAACTCTGAGAGGAATATAAAAAATTTAAATTTTTAACGGATATAATAAATTATTGAAAGTACTTATCTGGAGTTGAAACTCCTTTTTATGATCCATTTCGAAGTCTGACTGCTCGGACAGCTTCAAGGTTGATTATGTCCACTATTCCTGGTGAATTCTACATCAGCAGTTAATCTTAAGACTTGCGACCACACAGTCGCTGTTCACCTTTACTAATACTTGGATTTCACGTTTTAACATTAACGTACATGTTCAACGACAGGCACTTAAATAGTAGTTACATTTGCATAAAATTAAGTAATCTCTATGGAAAGCGGTTTTTAAACTAAAATCACTGCTAAACACTATTCCCACCCAATATTAGTAGAACCTGAATAGCACCGTTACAATCTAAGCAAAACAAAATGAATAGAATTAAAAAGGAATTTATTATGGATGTAAGAGATAAACCATATTTCACATAGTTAGTAGAAATATTCGTGTGTTTTACAAAATATTAATCTGAAGGCTAACTTTAATCCGGTTAATGTTACGCACCTACACAGCAGGTTCAGAGCATATTACAAAATTAAATTATCCTTTCAAGCTTTACGAGTACACAAGATGCTACATAAATTGGACATCTAGATTTTACGCAACATTTTCATACACGATGTTTGACAAGCTATGCGTAAAGACGGCTTTAATGACAGAAACTCCACTCTCAATTTATCCGTGACAGCCATCGTGGCTTAGGTCATTTGTGGAATTAGAAAATGTTTGGGATGGTTTTCCCTTGTAATAAATTCATCTCGACTAGCTTATAGTAAGTGATGTGTGTGTTTGTGTTGCAGTTGAGCTTTATGCTGCAAATAGACATATCTAACGCTTCAAAACTTTGAAAGAACATTTCAAAGCCCTATATGTTCATAGAATAATAATTTTTATTATTTTAAAGGGGTTCATCCATGTAATGCGTTCAAAAAAACGATTTTTTTTTCATAAATTTCTTCCTTAACATGTCCAAAATACGGCGGTAAAGGGACTTTTTAAAAATTCGAAGTCGTAATAAGAATCAAGTGTTAGACGAGCAGCTGTTCGAAGCGCAAAATTAAGATTTTCATTGTTTTAATCGGACTTAAAACTTTCCTCCATTATATCTCAAGAACGGTTTGACCGAATGTTTTCAAATGTATAGGGTAAACTCAGCACATATATACGCACCAAATGGACAACGATCATTCAAAAATGCAAAATATTTCTATCTTTTATAACAAAAACCCCGTGAAATTCGAACTCTTCAGAGGTCAACCAGAAATTCAATTTTGATATTTTCAATTGAATATAGTCCATTCTGTGCATTTAAGCCTGCAAATTAAAATGTCGGTATTTATTTATTTTATTTCAGATAAGCCAATCACAGCCGGAATCGTAGAGGGAAGCGAGCGTCCATTTTTTCGAGGCGGGTGTTTTAGAGCGTCTGTAACTCACGTTCAATTGGATATATTTTTGGCTAAACATTTATATACGTACTCTTAAGACACATATAAATAAATGATAAAAAAAACTTAAATTCGATCTTTTCACTGGTCGTCAAAAACGCTTCCAGGAAAAGGCTTAAAAAACGGGCCGTCACATGGTTGAACTCCCTTAAAAATAAACTGCACTTTACGATGGAAACCAATGTTAAGGTCGACTATCTCTTTGTTTGTAATTAATCCTTGAACAATGGCTACAAGATAACGTGCAGTTTACCTGCTGAGCAATGAAGCTCTTTGAGGTGTAGAGATTAACGCTAAAGGAATAAATTAAGTGGCATTAAAGGGGGAATTTCATCCCTTCTCATCTCAAAACAAAAGAGTAAGATCAATTAATTAATGTTTGTGTTTTGAGAAGCCAACTTAAAGAGACAAAGAACTTCTTTTGAAATAATACTGATCGCCTGTCCAATAAAAGTAATACTGAAATTCTGTTGTGCTTTTTTAACGGTGTGTGCGTTTTTATCTTAAATAAAATATTTATGCACACTCAAAACTCGTTTTTTACACAATTTTGAAATAATATGGTCCACAAATTTAACGAACATTTTTTTTCACGCAGTTTTTATTCTAGCATGAAGCTAAAAAAAAAAAATGCGGATTCGTGCCCTTTCAATAAGGGCAATGGGATTGAATTTATGACAGTTTATGATAATAAAAAATTCGAAGGTGAAGTTCAGCTATTATTAACTGATTTATTTTGTAAGGGCTGGCAAAATTTGTTACAAGTAGTCAACTTAATCATAAGTTTTGTGTAGCCGGATACCAAGAATTATACAAGTAACTTGACAAACAATAAGAAATGAATACTGTTAACAGACTTTTTAACAAAAAAAAACAATGGAGGCCACTAATAACAAACGAAATTCTTCTTTGAATCAAAACCGACAGTTCTGCTAGACATATCTACTGAAGGTAGAATTTTGGATCTAGTCCCTACTAAACGTGCTTGCTTGTTATCAAGCAGCAATGTATATGAATTGGGGGTCACTTCACGAAAATCGAATTAAAAATCGATTTTTCAATTTTGATTGAAAAATAAAATACCATTCATTTTCTTTCTAATGCAATTTAAATTTTTGCTCTAGCTGAATTAGAAGTATTTTTATATTTTTTTAAAAAGTTGTTTACATTAGCCTAAAACATCTGACTGCCACGCTCCTTTCAAATCAAAACAAAAGACACATGCTACTTTTCAGCCTTTTCAAATAGTTTAAATTAATCAAAAGAATTTATTTTGATCAGCAGCTTATTCAGGAAAGAAGTGAAGTGAATAGTTGTAGCTGTTTATTTACTTTTTGGTAACCGCATGCTATATTTTTATCTCATTAAATACAACGAATTTCTGCTATCGTGTGAAATAGTGTTTTCTATCAAAAACAATAACGGTAAAATGTTTAAAAACGTTTTTAAAACTTGGTTAAATAATAAAACGTTTAAAAAATGAAAGTTTGGAAAAATATATACAAAAACCCAAATTTTCGATGAATTAAACGTTGCATAACAGTCAGACGATTTCAACAAAAAATAATTCAGCTTTAAAAGCAAAGTTAGGTAAGTTTAATAAAGAGTATGTTTCTTTTTTGATTCATTTGAATGTTTCTGTGAAATGACTGAAATTGTACTGTTTTCTTGTGCTTTGAAACAACATTAATAACATAAATAAATGTAAAAACCAAGGTATTCACATAAATTTAGGCTACAAAATTGTTAATATGTTGTGACTTTTGTGGTCTTATTCAAACATTTCTTAATACCAGGTTTACTAAAACAGTAGTTAATCAAAAAAGATACAAAATTATATGAAGTGAACAATAGACTTTCATTTGGTATGAGGTCTATTAAAAAAGAAGAGTTTCAAAAATATTTTTCGGAGTCATGAATTTGTCACTTACACTAAAGTGGTTTTACGATTCCACGCATACATTTAATAACGCGACAGAGAAAGTAACTAAATTGTCTAGGGCATTAGCTGCTGCCGAAACAATATCATTTAATAATGGATGCCAAAATGTACCTGTGGCTATCGATGGTACCTGGCAAAAAAAGGAGCCATACTTATATAAATGGATTTGTTACCGACAGTTGGTTTGGACACTGGGAAAGTTGTTGATACTGAAATATTGTCGCGGAAATGCTCATGTAATTTTAACAGCAATGTACATATCGATGAGTGTTCGGCAAGTTACATTGTAAATAGTAGGGGAATATGGAAGTTGAAGAGGTGTACTTTTATTTTTGTATCTTCCATCGCTCGCAGACATTACACAATTTACGATATACACAATATTTGGACTCTATGGGGACTCTAAAGCATACAAAACAGTTTTAGAATCTAAACCTCAGAGATATGTCAATATTGAAAAATTAGAATGTGTTGGTCATGTGTGCGTGTTGAGAAAATGATGGGGACATGACTTAAAGCGTTAAAATCAAAATTAAAAGACAAAAGGCTTGAGGACAAAAATCTCTAGAATGCCATAATGGCTTGACAGATGCAGAAATAGACAAATTGCAAAGATACTATGTTTTGGCTATTCAAAACAACTCGTGAAAATTTGTTAGCCATAAGGCAAGCTATTTGAGCTATATATTTTGATAAAATGTTCACAGATTTGAATCTACGACACGGTTTATGCCCCATGGGAAGTGACTTGTGGTGTAGATATAATATGTCCATACTGAAAGGTTACACATATAAGCATAAACACGACTTACCTATTGCAATTAGAAATAGCATAAAAAAGTATTTAGAGGTCTCTAATCTTGAACTTTTGTCTAGATGCTTGCTTGATAAACCTCAAAATATTAGTGAATGCGGAAATAGTATTTGGTGTATAATTCCAAAAACTGTATTTGTGCAATTGGGTACTTCAAAAACTATAGTACATGAAGCTATATTTTTATATAATCAAGGCTTCAGTACCAAATTAAAAGTTTTAGATGTATTAAACATTCAACCCCTAGATTTTACAAATGTCGAGCATTGCAAGAAGTAGATTATGCGTGTATTAGGAAAGCAGAATAGGCAGTTTTAGAATGACCCAAAGAAGCTAGAATTAAAAACAAACAATTAAAATGTAGACAAGAAGATGATCTTGCAGATGACACCAGCAATCCAAGTTACAGTTCTGGTATGCATTAGTTAATAGTAAGTTTTTACTTTAAATCTCTTTTTCTCAAAAGTGTAAATTTCAACACAAAAGGAACATTTTTGAAAAAACTACTTACTTTATAGCCTTGAAACTTTGCACATGTGTTAACACTATACAAATAAATATTTTAATGAGAATTTTGTCAAAAAAATAATTCAAAAAATATTTATGGATTAAAATGTACAAGAATTTTCACTGTTTTAAAAATTTTGACGTGTTACTCCACATATGAATTTTTTAAAAAAAAAACTAATCAAAGTTTTGAAAAAGGCTCCTATTAAATTAATAAAAACAATACAATGAATGCACACACAAAAATTCAGGTCTGTACACCATGCCAATTTTTTAAAAATGTTCCTTAAAATTGGTCATTTTTAACATTACGGAGATAGGGAAAATGCTGCGTGAAGTGACCCCCTTAACAGTTTTATTCCTAATTTCAATTTGTATTTTTGTATGCCCTATGTACCTATAGACTAATCTCCTACAGTATACAGAGTTTAATTCTTTATATTATATATATACTTATATAAATAAAGGAATTGTTTCTGTTTTATAAATATGTAACAAGTATCTCATTATTTCTATTTTGCACAGTTTTTTCAGAAAATATTTAGAGATTTTTCATCTTGAACGACAATGTAAAATCGTGTAGAGCGTATCACCAAATTTGCCATAAGTCGCATAAATTTTTTTACACGATTTTTTTTTGCACGGTATTCTAAGGAACGTATCTACCATGTAAAAAATAGTTTGATGTAATTAATTTTTCTTGAGACTGGTTGGGTGGCATAGTTGGTTTGTCCCTGACCTTGTACGTCAATGGTTGAGGGTTCGACCCCGGCCCAAGTCGATGGATTTTCTTGAGGCAGAAAAAAATACACCATCCATGTCTTATGATTATGCAGCATGTTGAAGATCCCTAGAGTGTTTCTTTGGCTTAGGTGCTCTCGGCAAAATTAAAATTCCTATAACTACTTTACATCAGAGTGCAGGGGCCTCCCTCTGTGGAGGAAACTGGACGTCAGAATTACATTCAGTGATGGATATTCCACATATATGGTGCCGCACTTAAATTTCATTCCAATTCCCTGGGAATTCAATAAGTCTGCAATGGTAATTACCGATCCGCAGCCCCTTTGGGTAAAAATTTTTTGGATCAATTGTTTATTAACACCGTACTTCAATCTAACGCAATGTTATGGAAGTCCCGACGTTGAAATACGGCCGACTTGCAATACCGCCTCTTACTGGAGTTTGGTTTCGCAGTGAAACCATAAATTTTAATTTCATTTTTCTACTCTTCTTTTTACTAATCAAAATGGTTGAAAGTTTTAATGAATAAATAGAAAGATTCATTGTAAAATCATGCAATATAATTTAAAATAACTAATTTTTTAAATATTCTTAGAGCTAATAGAATTTACTTAAGCTACTGAGATGTCAATATTTTTCTATTTAGGAGATCTCAGTCATTAAATATAACGGTTATTTTGCCATTGATTGTTAGGAAAAAGAACAAAATTCAAAAACAGCTCTTATTGGGTTAAAAATATTTTAAATTTGATTTTTTAAAAAAATGTTGTGTAGTTTCAGTGTGAAACCAGTGGTTTAAAGGGTTAAATTTGTCGAGGCTCAATGTTGGCCCTTTCTAGTGATATTAAAGAAAGGGGTCTCGAGCCAAGATGTCATTCTCGACACTCCACCGAGACTCAAAATTGTGAGATTCGCAGCCAAAAGCCAAAATGTTGCTTTATACTGCTATGTTGATATAACTCTCACTCTCTTTATAGGTCAATGCTTCTCAAAATTTCAATATTTGCGACTCAATATTCATTCGTAATTTTGGGGGCGGGCGGGGGACCTTCCATACAATAACAATGTATTGAATTCAATACTACTATACTTTGACACTAAAGATACAATACGACTTAAACCTCTTCAGTGTTACTGTCTTATATAAACGTCTCGCTCAGCCAAAATGCAAATTGCCCCGGACGCATTATATGTCTTTCTGAACTATGATCTTTTCTGTGCATAAAATTATTCTAAACGTTTTCGAATGCAATAAAAGGACCTTGATAGTGATGGCAAAGGATTTACTTATTTCAGAGGATTTGCTTATGTATTCCTTCCCCCTCCCAAATACATCGTATACGCGCGCCTACGCGAAAACGGTGGCATTGAGGAGCGAACTGGGTAACTTTTAATCCGCGGAAGATTAATTATTAACATTACAAATTATTAAGTATATAAACGTCGCTCTCAAAGCATTATTTCCCATGACGTATATATACGCCTTTCCGAAATACGATTTTTTACGTGCACTGCTTTCCATAAAATGATTCCGAAGGCTTCGGAATACAATAAAAGTACCTTGACAATGTTTGCAAAGGATTTACTTATTTCCGATTATTTTTGCTTCTTTATTCCTCCCCCCCCCCCTTCAAAACATCACATACGTTTGGCATTGGGAATTGAATCGCGTAACTTTTATTCGGCAGTTTTAAGGAATTAATTATAATCCGTACAATTTATCAAGATAAATGTTAAATTTTGAATATAATTTTATACATGACAACCCCATGGGGTCACCGGTAATTATTAAACTTGTTCTTAACATAGCATTATTAAATTAATGATAAAATATATCATACAGTACTCATACATTTATAAGTGTATTATATTAGTGTAAATGTGTATTGTTTTTTATCATGTTTTTGTTTGCTTTCAATAAACTAATATTTATTTTTTAAATAATTATTTGTTTCTGACTTTTCAATATACTCGCGCCCCCCTCAGAGTTGTCATGCCCCCTAGTGGGGCACACTCCCAACGGTTTGAAAAACGTTGCTATAAATGACATAAATCGTAAATTTAAACTTTTGTCAAGCGATTAGATGGACGCCGGAGCTGGAATCCTTTTCTCGAAGCTTCCACACTCCACTAACGTGAGAAGTTTGAAGCTGGAGAGATTTAACGGCAACTGTATACAGTGGGTCGTCATTGGCTCCAGAATTTGAATTCGCGACTCGACAAAAACAATGGCGGTCCCACCATAGCCAAATTTTCCTTAGGAAAATCAAATTTACTGTTTGGTTTTTATTTATTAAAAAATGAGTAGCTCAGTTTATAAGCTCAAAAAAAAAAAAAAGGAATTCAAATTCTGGGGGTGGGGAAATGTGTATTTATAAATGGCTGTGGAGGAAAGTTCGTAACTGCAAACTTCACGTGTCTAAGCGGTCATCTGTTTAATATTTGATCCTACAAAAGACAATCTTATTCAATAATAAAGCATCTTCCACATTGAATAAAACCCCTTCATCAACTTTAACTTTATGTTATCATTTAGGAAAAAAAAAGAAATTATGATTTGTAGGGCGATGAGATATTGTGAAATTTGCAAACGATACAAATACTTTTTTCATTTCACAAGCTTGTATAAATTCGTCTCATTTTTCTTAATGGAATCAAAAATTAGATATATTTTAAAAATTTTGCTGATAATTTTGAGAAGCGAAAACATTTTCATTACCACATAAATAATTTAAAAATTACATTATCATTATTTATATTCAACAACAGATTTGGGATCTGATGAAAGATAAAACTTGAGCATTTTGATTTTTTTAGGATTTAAATTACAATTAAGTTGAACAGTGCAAGTTTGTTAGAAAATTCATGTAATTGCCAAGAGAACACTTGACTTAAAAAAAATCCCAAAAATATCCCCAATGCAGAATAATTTATTTCTACTAAAAGTGGTTTATGAATGTCTCATAAGAAGCTATCGAAAACGTAAAGATAATTAGATTCTGAAATCATCCGATATTTACTTTGTTTTGCATGTTATCTTCCTTATTTAATTAACAGAAATATATAATACTTTCCACTTCATTAAGGTTACAATAATTATGATGTAACTATTTTGTTTCAAGAGGAAATACTTTTTTTTATACGCTTTCATTTAGGAGACACGCAATCTAATAATTTCGGAATCTAATCAAATTTGTTTGGAGAGATTTCTGAGTTATCCAAAAAACATTTTTGTTGGAACCTGTAGTTTATTTATCAATTTTTCTACTTACTTTCTTTTCTTTTTAGAATTGCATGTTATATACTAGTTATTTAAAAACACTTTTTTTTATATAATTGTTTGAAATAAGAGCTTCTTACTATAAAATGCTTTGCTGATCAAGAGCTTTTTAAAGAATCCGACTAGGTTCGGAACCGTGATTTTAAAAAAGCGCATAAATGGAGAATTTTCATGATATTTAGTGTCACTTAGATTACAATACGTGTATAAAATAGCTTTAAGGACATTATGACCGAAAAATTTATTTCAATACAATATTTTGGCAAAAAATTAATTTAAAATAATTCTTTTTCAAAACGTTCTCCTTTTGTACAAAATGCTTCTATAATAAATATATTTTGCTTATATAAAGTAAAGAATTCTCCAGAGAGTCTGAACTAGAATTTTTGAAATATTCATATTATTTTCAGAGTTACCAAGAATTGAAATAATTATCGGGTTTTTTCTTAAAATTTCTCCACTCTGTTGTAGTAAAATATGGATAAATCCCCTTCTAAGTTATATATTTCAAAAATTCTAGTTCAGCCTTTGTATAGAGATCTGAGATATATATAGGCAAAGTATTATTATAGTAGAAGCATTTTTCATAAAAGGAGAATATTTGGAAAATTGGCTATTATATGTTCATTTATTGTCAAAATATTGTACTTAAATTTTTTTTTATTGTAACAACATTCTTAAAACAATTTTACATACGTTTTCTAATCTAAGTGACACTAAATATCATAAATATTTTCCATTTATAAGCTTTTGCAAAATCACGGTTCTGAACGTAGTCGAATACTTTAAATATATTACTGTGGGGAGGGGAAATATTTTTATTTTTAATCCTACAGCAAAAATATCTTATTAAGCTTAAACTGAGAGTAATACTGTTTAAATAAATTCCTGTTTCTTAACCCCTTAACTCACGATTAAAGGTTACTCGATTCACTGCCCAGTGCCCACCGTTTTTCACATAGCCTCTAGTATGCAGTGCAATGCAGGAAAAAGAAATAACATAAATTCGCAAATTTTACTTTGAAATAAGTAATTCGTCGCAAACGTTTTGATAGCAATTCTAATGCATCCCGCAGCCTTTGAAATAATTTTACGGATAGCTGTGAAAAGAAAAAGGATCGCATTTCAGAACGACGTGTATGTACGTCCGGGCATTCAATGCACCGACTGAGTGTGACGTATATATACGCCAGTGGCAGTTTAGGAGTTAAGGAATTTGTTTAAGAAACTAAGAGCCTTTGGTAGTAAGCTTTGTTATTATATTTGGTATGATGTCTCTTAAGAATGTTGTTACAATTTACGGTAGTAAATTTGAAAAATACACACAAATGGTAATTTTGCAGTAACATAAATTTTTCTTTGAGTACTTTTTGTAGTATAATGAATTCCGTTCGTTAAGAATTGCACAGCCTTAATACATAAAATGTATAGTCATATAACACCACAGTATGGATACCCTTTAAAGCTTTATAATAGCATATATATATATCTGCAACCTTCCGAAATATACAACTATAATACCCCATTACCTAAGAAATTTCAAATTGTTATGTCTTTGAAGAAAGGATAGCTCCAATAGCTTTTACAATTTGCATCACAAGTGTATGAAAGTTATATTATAGTTAATGGCTCATAGATGATTAAATAATGCCATAAATGGATAATAAAACAGCTGCCTGAGAAAATTTCTAAAAAGAATGTTTCTGAAGAAATATGATTTGCTTAAAAAATATTCTAAATAAACTATGATGCGAATTTCTTTCGTCAAAATTAATGATAATTCATTTTTGAAAAAAAATTTTTAAAAACAAATAGTAGTCTGTGCCTTACATAATATCAACACATTTCAATTGAAATAAGATACAACATATTATTTTAAATTTCACTTCTAATTTAAATGGCATATAAAAAAGAGTGAAGAAAACTTTTCCATATGCATCTATTTAAAGCATTTTTTTTTCATTCCAGGTACAAATACATCAATGTCATTTGGTTTTCCTGCCATTGGCTGGCTATGAGTAATTCTTGCTACAATCCCTTCATATATGCCATCTATAATGTAAGTAATTTTCTATTTTTTAGAGTTAATATTAAAAACTATTAGAACAAAAATATTTCTAACTGTACTTGTGTATGGAAAAACAGAGCAAAACAACTGAATTTATAAGAGTAACTTTAAACACAGAAATCATACATAGTTGTTTTATATTTTTAAATGTTTTTCCATTGACTTGTGTCTTAATTATTGGTGCAAACGATACAGGCAAATTTACAGATCGTACCAACTGGTACAGTAGTGATACACCACCCCTACGTCGGGAAGTGGAAAAGTTCACAGCACCTCCCCATTTCCTATATCCCAGCCTCCAGGGCAGCCAATATGAATCTCTGTTCACTTCACCCAGCAACCAATGAGAGAGCAGTCTCTAAGCTCTCACCCAAGCCAAATTTCCAACAACTTTTTCGCCCAGATGAAGAACCAAAGCCACGCCTCCCGGATTCCATCGATTTACCAATCACCGTCATGCCATTTAGCAGAATGTAAAAACTCCTCTTTTGTCAAGCCCAACATCGCAGACTATCCAGGCATGGGATTGAGGACTGTTTTACAGTCCGGATGCCCCCAAATTAACGCCTATTCAACGGAAACACTTAAAGATGAGCAATGCGACTTTTAAATCGTGATTGGGCACGAGTTTCGGCTAGGACATTCGGTGGTTGTAACAGTGGCCAACGTCAACAAAGCATGAGGTGTGGGCTCATCGAGTAAATGTACAATCCATAGATTGTGAAGTTTCGTAGTTGCAATATGGAGATTTACCATAATCCTGGAGCTGTTCATCCAGTGCAGTGTAATGTGGATCTCTCATTCATGGCAGAAAATCGAAGTGTAATCAACGGTCAACGATAATCCTCCACATTTGGCGGCAATGGACATAGAGAAAGAGCTCCAAACGTGAATACCACATACCTTAACGAAGGAGCAAATTCTACGGCACCTGGATCTGTAAATCTCTACAGGAGCGTGAGGTTAGAGAGCCATTCTTATACATCGTATCCTGACTATGGATGAAAAATGGGTATTGTAGGACAATCACAAGTGCAATGCACAGTAGCTGCATATAAGTGAACTTGCAAAACAGATCCCTCCACGGAAAACCATCTTATTCGTTTGGTGAATCGTTGATACCATGGTTCATTATGAATTCCTTTCGAGAGGTCAGACCATTAATGCGGAGATGTACCGTTGCCCTTTGGATGGATGCCACAGGAAAATTTCCATCAAAGAACCAGCACTGGTCAATTGGACAGTACTAGCACTGGTTAAACTTGCATGCTGAAACTTTACCACATGTCTCAGTTGGTAGCTGGCAAAATATCAAGTGTGTTTAAGTTCCTGCCTCAACCACCTTATTCTCCAGACCTGATTCTGTCAGAGTATCACATGTTTCATCAGTTGGACAGGTTTGTGAGGGACAAACAATTCCTGAAACAGAATGCTTGGATTCAAGAGATTCGTGATTTCTTTCATCAATGTGACACAGACTTCTCCCCCCTCAAGTGGCAGTTTTTTTGTTCAAAACTAGTTGGACAATGTGTATCTATGCCAATGACGGCTACTTAGATGAATAAAATCCATTTATTTCTCTGTGACTCATGTTTTCTTTCGCTTTCCATTTTCGACCAATAATTATAGAACAACCTAATATTGATGTATAAGCTGTTGAATCTCGATTCTCACATGACCAAGAAAAAGTGCAGTGTAACACCGTGGGTGCCGAAAACGAATTTAGGAATGTAAGAGTTGATAACAGGGGCTTAAAACGATAAAAAATAAATGCTACAATAATCTGAAGTTTTTGAGAAAATTCCGAGTATTTCTGTCAAAACATTAAATGAAATACATTCCACAATATACACTGCGCTTTGTGATGAGTTAAACAGCGACTTCGTAAGCGACTGGTTGAGTGAAATATAATTTACAAAGTATTGTTGGCAGGGATATATAGGGTATGTAAATTAGAGTCACAATCATTTATATATAATAAAAATAAGGGGGAAATTATAAATCAGATAAATCTTACAAGTATCGTTATCAGATTTCAGTAATTGGTTACTAAATCATACAAATTAAAATTTCAATTAATAGAATTAAAAATTAAATTTTCAAATAAATGTATAAGCATTTACATGATATAATAGTTATTATTTCTTATAAATTCTTATACATTTAATGTAATAATCGACAGTGTGTTTAATAGATCTAAAAGTAATCAAATAATTATAAGCTCATTGTATAGGATTTGTAACTGTTATGAAAGGAGAGAATTAATTTCAAAGCTATAACCTGCTGTATCTCGGATATAGTCCATTCAAAACATACTTTGCGAAAACATATATTGCATTACTTGGTAAACGATATTTTAAGATTATTTGTCTACTGTTGCAATTCGTATGCAACTACATTTTAAATAGAGATACTAACCATTTAGAACCCAATTTAATACTTGCTGAAAGAGATTCAATGTATAGTATAGAACTAAACTAACAAAGTATATAGTACAAAATAAAGTAGAATTTTAAAGCGTACAAAATCCATCGAACAAATGAAATGACGAACCCTATCTATTGTATTGTTTTAAATGTTTTGGCTCTTTTCATTTTTATATCATTATATATTTTGACTTTTGTTTTTAAATTTAGAGTCCCCATACTACTGAAAATTCCATAAAAATAAATAGATATCTTAAGAGAATTGTAGAAACATACACCCATATCAGTATCTTCTTCAAAATATTTTTATTCTATCAGTTAACACATTTATTTATTGGAATTTTAAAGTAGTAGAAGACAGAAGAAAAACTTTAAAAAAAATTTTTTTCAGAAAGACTCAAATGAAAAATGTACGCTTTAACTCTGAAGAATGGATTGAAAATAAGAATGAGATAAAAATAAAAGAAAAGAAAAAGTATCTCAATTGTAATTTCTTTCTTTACTTTTTTTCAAAATTTTTCTTATGCTTTTGGAAATGAAATTAGACACATCTCAGGAACAAAATTTTCGGGAATTAATGAATAAAAACTAAAAAAGAGCTAAGAAGGTAAGAATTTCAGATGTAATGGAAGAATGTATAAAATTATAAAATCCTCACAATTGCCAAAAAATTTTTTTATCAGAACAGTCGATACTAAAATTTTTTTTCCTTCTTTTTTATGGATTTCATACAGTAAGTTTAAGAAAATTCATAACGTTTTGAATGTATAGTTTTTTAAAACTTTTTCAACTACCAAAGGAAGCATTTGATCAAGGCTGTATGATTATTTGAATATTATAAACATTTGTGATAGGGTACTTCGTATTATAATGATTTTTATTTCAGAGTTTGTACAAAAATTACAACTTATATAATGAAATAATATATGTAAATTTAAATATTTAGGAAAACGTGGTGTGGAAATATCAAGATAGTTTCCATACAATTTATTTATTACTCTATGCTATCTCATTATTACAATACTAAAAATATCTGTAAACTTCGTAAAAAAACGTATGTTTCATTAAGAGTTATTTTCTTGTTACTAAATTTAGTATCCATTATTTTCCCATAACAAAAGCTACGAGTAAATACTTTGTTTAATTTAAGATAAATTAAAGTTTAAGAGCATAAAACTGTGAAAAAACATGCCTTTGTTTGATACTAATAAATTTTTCATGAAGTTGATGAAAATCATGTATGATGAACTATTTCAATGTACAAGGTGTTTTACTTAGTTTTAAAAATTATATCCCTTATATTAATATAAAAATTCAGCAAAATAATGTATACACACTTCCCTTAACAGTAGCTATGCATAAATACTTCATTTAGTTTAAGGTCCATTAAAGTTTAAAATCGCAGAGCACACTGTGAAAGAAAATAGTAGTATTTTAATTGTTTGCAAACTTAGCAATTTTTTTTCTGTATCAATCGTACCCAACTTTAAAATGTTCGTTTTATAATAATTGCAAATATTGCGGAATCTCTTAAACGCACGAACGAATTTCGTTCCGTCTTATAGGATATATTTATAGGATATTTTTATTCTTTTGTTTAAAATGTTACAACCAGAAAATTAAAGAAAAAATTAAATCTACATTTGCATAATTATTGCAAACAATGTGTAAAACACACAACAACATGTACTCGACTTAATGTACTACACTTCTTCCGATACCAATACAACGGTGACCCCGAAGATTGCACTCCTTATAGATGCGAGGATCATTCAGAAAATAAACTTAATTTAATTATAAAAAATAGAAAGCACAACATGTATTGGCAAGAACAATTCTGTTACATAGCTTGAGGCTTTGTTCGCTTTTCTACGTAATAGTTTCCTTAATTATTTGTTCACGAGCTCCAAAATTCTTGCGTATATACTCTTCCATTGTAAGTTCATTAAACCAGGGAGTCACTACATTTTTCTTTTTATCTCTTCCAAAACGTTTACCTCCGAGAAATCATCTTTGTCAGAAAAAGCATTTTTCCATTTAGCTTAGGGGAAAAAATGGTAGTCGCTAAGAGCAAACTCGGAATTAACGGTATTAATTTGAATGCATTCACCACCTGGTTTAATGTAAAGATGGCAGAAGAATATACCAAGGGGATTCCAAAGCTCGTTAACAAATGTGACTTATGTTTAAAATAACAAATTATTATATCGAACAGCAAATGAAGCTTTATGGTATGTAAAATAAACTTTTTTTTTTTTCAATAAATATTATGTTTTTCATTTGTTATGATTAAAGGGTCTCTATTTTCTGGATGTGACGGTCATATTTCTAACGATAGTAAGTGTCGTAGACATAAAAAAAGAAGATATTATTAATATCGGTTGTATAAACTCTATAACTATCAATTAACCCTCCACTAGATGCCGCTTAAAAAAGTTCCATCCATAGGTGCGCGGCATCTCTCATATATATCACCTCAGACTTACGTTTGAAGATGATTTAACCATTTTATTGCGGAGATTTGGCATTAAAATATATTAGACACGAAATAATATTTGAAACAGAATCAGAAATTGAAATACTTAAAAGAAAAAGCATCCAAAAATTAATGGTTAGTTATCACTGTACCACCACTGTTTAGATTTTAAAATGTCTTGTTGCAGTCTTCACACATTCCATTGCAATGTTCAAGACACATGATATTTCGTATAATACATTACGAAATTTCAATAATCTTTCCTTAATGTCCTGAGAAGACAGAACATTTCCTTCTATTGCGAGATTCTGACAATGTTTGTATTTTTTTTTTTTTTTTTGCGTTGAATGGGGTGTTGTATATCAAATTTTTCTTCAATCCTGAATCAAAATGAAAGAAGCATGTGAATGTTAAACTCAGACCGTTTTCGTAACGGTGCTCTTTCAAAAGTTCGCGTCCTATTTTTCCTAGATGTGTATGTGAGGATCTGAGTGATTTTGATTTCCATGTAGATATTTTGGGAGTTTATTTCAGTTACATTGAGGATTGAATAAAATACAGTCATTGGTTAGGCGCATTTCACCTCTCAGATGCATCTTAGCTCCCAGAAAAAAAACACTATCGAACAGAATTTACAAGATACTTGTTTCGATCTATTTTCCTATAAAACAGAAAACTGCACTATTTTGCAAAAAAAAAGAAATCAAAATTAAAGAAAGTCATAAAAACTGACGTCGTTGGGGGCGCTGCATCTATCAGATTCAATTACTCCTATAATCCAAAATATGAAGAAATCGCCCTCGTCCTTGACACTGTCTCCAAGGGCGAGTGATAAAAGGCAGATATAGTAGAAGAAAGGATGCATACCAACCCACCCTGTGGGCACAGCACGGAAACTATATTTATTACGCATCTGAGATATTCGTGTGCCTAACGGAGGGTTAAAAATTACGTTATTCGCTCCTCAATGCCACCATTTTTCACATAGACCCGGGTATGGGAGGTATTGGGGGAAAAGGTACAAATAAGCAAATTTTTGTATGAAATATACAAATCCTTCGCAAACACAGTCAAGGTCATTTTTTTTGCAATCAAAACCCTTCGGAATATCTTTATTGATAACAGCGCAAAGACAAGAATCGTATTTCGGAATGATGTATATATACATTCGTGCACTCAACGCACCGATTGAGCAAAACGCATGTAAGCGCCGGTGGCAGTTCATGAGTTCATCTCATTGATGAATTCAATAACTTAATTAATGGTGGTTAACTTAAAGTATTAAAGTTTGCTCATTTTTCAGAAAAAATGGGATACAAACTAACTGGATCGTAAATGTTTGTCCAATGTAAACACATGCTAGCGCAGCGTTTCTCTAACTGTGAGGAGCACCCCCTAAGGGGGCGTGTTAACCTTACAAAGGGGCTGCGAGCATATCGAAAAGCCAAAAATAAAAGATTAAAAAAATTACAAATTTATAGAAAGGAATTAAAACAAAATACATTCTGACATATTAAAAGTAAAATACACATTTACACTGATATAATATTCTTATAAATTCATCAGTACTATATTTATAAATGCTTTTGCTAATTAATTTATCAATACTAAGTTAAGAACAAGATTAATAATTATTAGTGACTTCCATGGGCTTGTTATAAAGAAAATGTTATACTTATCTTGATCATTTGAACGGTTTATAATTAAAATCGTATTGGATTTTTATCGTCAAATACATTATCATTGAATTTAATACATTTTTTTGTATGGAAGGGGGCGTGAGGAAAATTATGATTGACAATTGGGTCGCAAGTATTGAAAGTTTGAGAAGCACTGTGCTAGCGTAATGTGATGACCACAAGATGATATAGTAGTCAGTGATTCTAACTTCTATGTCATAGGGCCTGAGTTCGAATCCCAGAGAAGGCGTGAGTGAGTGAATAATAACGTCGGACTATTCAGGACGCTGGCTTTTGGTTCCAGAGAAGGCATATGGTGTTTGTAAATGTATAGTGCTGTAGGGCATGTGGACGCTCTAAATAGTTGCCGAGCCGAAAGTGTTGGTGAAAAGGCCCCCTGATCATGCCCCAAAACTGAGGTAGAACGGAGCCAAAAACTTGTGTCGCCTGCATGGTGTTCAAAGCTGTAATCAGAAACCACAAAGACGTTAACTAGACCTTTCCCTCGATATGACACAGTCTATCGAGTGTCATTAGAAACAGTAGAACAACAGTATATGTTTATTTCATGAATTGTAATAAACATATATAAAAGAACAGGAGCAATTTAATGCTTACGTGCTGACACTTGATACCTTTTCTCTGTTACTATTTTTCCTGTTTCGGGAGAATTTTATTTTATATCTTATTATGTGTATATTGGCAGGGGCACAAAAATGTTCGTTGTGGGCCACGACTTTGACACTCGTTCTCTAAAGGAACTCTGAATATTCACTTGGTTGAAAGAAGCTCACGAAATGTTGACTGTATATATATGTCACACCCCTTCCATTACGAATAACACACTCTCATTCAGTAACATATCAGGTTTCTTTTGTGAGAAGGTAACATTCAAGGTGTGACGGGACTCTATCACGCCTTCTATTAATCCTCTTGGGGAATCTTTGGAGCCAGAATTGAATTTCATTTCAACATTCTCAAGGAGAAAATGCGATATGCAGATTAGGAATGATTATATATATGGGAACTTTTGCATTCACAAATAGGTCGCCTGGAGGCCAGAGAGTATTAAAGGAGCCATATAGAAGTCGGTTAGAAGTCAGAAAGTTGAATAGTAGCCGGATCAAGTCGGATAATAAGATAAATAGAGAATATTAAAAAAAATAGAAGACAAGATATAAAGCTTGGTTGCGGATCACCGTGGGATAGTGGTAAGAGCTTGCTTATTAAAGCTTAATTATAGCGCCGACTTTAGATAGTTAAGGAATCGGCTATAGATACAGATTTGGAGTTAAATTATCATAAAGATAGTGAGTAGAATTTAATGTGCTATTTGCTAAGAATTGTTAATTACGTCATATCACACCTGATCGTTTTCCTCTAAATAAGACTTATGTTGCATTGCTTAATATATATTGAGATAATAATAAACGAGATTTATTATTGAAGGTTCGAGTGTTCAATCTTTTATCCTTACAAATCTAGGTCGCGTGCATGAAGAGATGATAACCCCAGGGGCGTGGGGTATCACAAAGACATGCAATACCATCAAAGAAAACCCCAGGTTGGTTTCAAGAGAAAAGACTTCGTCATACAAGCAGTTACATAGCTCAATTTCATTATATTTTTTCATTAATTGTTTAAGACCGTAAGCAATAATGTTCTTAAGGCATATCGATAGTAATACGAAGATAACTTTTATATTTACCGTAAAATCCGGTGTATAACGAGCAATTTTAACCCAAAAAATAAGATTGAAATTTACGGGTGCGCGTTATACGCCGGGTACCAAAATGATAGCTTTAAAATTTTTTTAAAAAAAGATGAGCATAAAAAAAATTAGGCTTCTATCTGTATCAAAATACTGTTTATTTAAAGGAAATGTGTGACATTTCTTATGAACTTAGAGAGGGCTGTAATTCTAGAAGTATACTATTTCTTCAAAATCTGGGGATAATACCACAAATAAATTACTTCAAAACATAACAGCATTGTACACTTCCACATTTCAGGTTTCTTCGTAAAAAAAGGGGTGCGCGTTATACGGCGAATATATCTTAATATTAAAAATTGCATCTTGAAAGTATTGGTGCGCGTTATACGCCGAATTTTACGGTAAATAAAAACAAGTTTTTTTAGAAAAATTATAGATGTGCTTTTATTGTAAGCTAAACAAATCTGCATACACTTCTTACTGATTTTCCTTTCACATTGAACGAAAATTCCTGATCTAAGCGTTTCAAAGGAAATACGCGACTCAAAGGTACCCAGGAAAAATTTCGACCAACGCTATATTTTATTTCTCCTACACAATTAAGTTAGAGAAACGAAAGTCAAACAAAAAGTCGGTGCTTCTGGTAATATGGGCTATCGCAGTCTTTAGGGAATTGGAGAAGAAGTGTCGAGTGAAGAGATTAGACAAAGAGAGCTTTGTGTATGGCAAAAGAAAAAGTTATCCAAACTATTTAGGACTTTTGTCCAACAAAAATACTCAAACAATCTGAAGACGTCACTTTTGTAGAACCAGATACACTTTACTCCGAAAAGGGAAAGTAATGGTTTATCTTCTCGAAATGCATTTATATTGTTACTCAGTTACTAATAAAAAATGTTTACTTTAATATTTGAAAGTAAAACTTTTTTTCTAAAAAGGTTGTATTTCAAGCAGTTACGGGAGGCAAAATAAAAATATACGTACAGTAAAACATGTTTTTGTGTGGTATAGATAAAGACCACATAAAAATAAACCGCACAAATATATTCGAAAATTATTCCATAAATTCTTACATATAACAAACTTCGTCGAAATAAAACAGAAAATTTTTATGCGGTAGAGAGGGACCGCATAAAAAAGTCGCACTTAGAAAATACACCAAATACTTACGAAATTTATGAGAAAGTACTTCCATCACAAAATAAATAATTGAATTACACATGGAAACATTTTAAAAACATTTAGCTTCTCATCGTACATTTTATGCATGGAGAAGTTTTCAGAATGCACATACGCACAAATCACTGCTACTCATCGAAATCCAAATCGCTCATTTTTCTGTGGTGAATAAGTTCATTTTCGCGTCACTTGGATACATTTTCAATAGATCTATATTTTGGCACCATAAAGTAAGAGATAAGTTTTTGTAAAAAGATCGATTGGTCACACAGTTGCTTGTAACTGTCATGTTAACAAAATATGCATGATCGAAGTTCTTTTTGAAATTTCATACATCTTTCGGAACTGGTAACTATTTTAAGAAAATACTTTTGTTGGAAAGCTGAACCTTTGCATATATTTTATTCTTCTTGTCCATCTTCATATAATCTATCAAACTTTTGATAATGTCACTGTCATTTAAAGTTTTGCCTTCAATCAAACGCTGTCTGTTGGTGCGTTGAGAGAAAGCAACTAAACATGTGTTGTCGAGAGACTATTTATAACAAATGAGTAGAGAGCGTCTAGAGTGTATATATGTACACTGCAGCGGCGTAACGTGCACCCCCCACCGATTCGCTGAGAGGGGCAAGTCCTGACTAACGCCAAGTACCTATTTATCCAATTTATAAAATATGAAAGGCAAAACCTGACTTTGCAGGCAGGCCCAAACTTTCCCCATCACCACTGGTACATTGATAGAAAGTATTACAGTGGTGCCAAAGCCACTGAAATTCATACACCACATAAGAAAATTTCGCACAGAAAAAATCGCACAAAAATGAAACCGGAAAAAAAACATGCAGAAAGAAATGTTCTACTATATACTATGGTAATTAAATCAATTTGATTTTCAAGCAATAGAAAACATCATAATTTGTGATGGGAGGCTGGACGGCCCCCTTTTTTTCTGGTAATTTTTATATTGATCGGATGTCGCCGCATTACTTCGGAAAGGGACTGTCAAAATCTTGCGTTCCTTGTTGGGATCAAAAACCTCGTAAATCTGGTGGAAAGTAGCTTTGCGCGATTGGGAATATCCAATTAGAGTTTTAGTTTGCAGGACAGTAGTGAGTCCTGCCCAAGAATTTGAAAGTGATTCTGTTCACTATATAAAGAGACACGCGCCAATTTCCAGCCATCCCTTTTTCTAAACTGGTACGTTTTACAATGTAGAAATGCGAAAGCACCAACCCTTCAGACACCAGCCGACCAAGTGAGCGATCCTCCCTTCCTAAAGCTAAGTATTTTTTATTTTATTGTTTCCTTTTATTGAAAATGTAAATTTTAAATGTGTAATAATAAATTTAATTATAACTTAAGTAATGATGATCGTCTAATCTTTGAGTAATTAATCTAGTTGAAATTTGTTGATTTAACATTGGCCATGATGTGAATAGGAAAATTCGAATTTGGGTTTATTTAGATTGAAAATATGATTTAATTGGCTTCGCATCATTTATGGGAGGCTGGACGATCCCCTTTCCGAAGGAATGCAGCGATATCCTGTAAAGAGGGCTTATATGGAAATTACCAGAAAAAAGGGGACCATCCAGCCTCCCCTCATTTGGTTAGATAGTAAATCAAAGTCTTACTAATAAGCATTATCTCAAAATTTAGTGGCTCTCCAAATTAAAGTTAATTATTTCGAGAAGATATATACTAGTTAAAATTTAAAACGTATGAATATGAACGTTTATAAACGTCGCACTCCGAAGCAACACGAAAGCTATTGAAGGAGGAGCTCGTCATTTTTAGCCATAATCAAATGACGAAGACGACATCTAACTTTCACTCTATTCTTCAAACTTTCAAACCACAGCAAAATGAGGGATTTTATTCTTTACGATCTGCAATAGCACCAGGAATCAAAATCCCTATTCGTAAAAACAACTCCGCCTACCAATTAACTACAGTGTCCACTCAGCTACCACGGCCAAATGAATGTAAATGAGCTAAAATTGGAAAACCAAATTCGATATTATATTAGATTGGGGAAAAAGAAATCCTTTATTTTTTATTGAACATCAAGACTTTATTTAACATACTTCCGATTGTCCGATTTGGGTCAAACATGCACCGCTTTGCTGTATAAGGTGTTGCCATTTTAAAGGTAGCTTCATAATGCCTCTCTCATAGAAGTCTTGGCCCTTATTGGTGAAAACATCTAGTAATTGATTTTCACAATCTTCTCTAACATCTAGTTATCCCTTGACACCAGGTCCGGACTATATGGTGGACGCATAAAAATTCCCAACCAAGCTCTCAGAGGTTCTGGCGAGTCACTACAGAAGTGTGTGGCCTGGCGTTGTCCTGATGGAACACAACACCTCTTCTGTTGACCAATTCGGACCATTTCTGATCAATCGCTAGCTTCAAACGGTTTTGTTGATAGTAGAGATCTGTGAATTTAGTGTTTGGCCATGCGGAAGCAACTTCTAATAAGTTATTCCTTTCCAGTCCCACCAAATAAGCAATAGAACCTGCCTGGCCGATAGTCCTGGTTTGGCCACCGTATAAGCTGCTTCGCCGCACTTTGACCACGATCGTTTTTGCGCAATATTGTAGTATGTGACCCATTTCTCATCCCTAGCCATCATCTGTTTAAGAAATGGGTCGATTTCATTCCGTTTGGCCAAGGCTCCGCAGATGGAAATTCGATCCATCATGTTTTTTGGTGTGGCACCCAAACATGGAGCTTCTTTTTTAATCCAAATTTGCGCAAATGGCTTAAAACTGTTTTATGGTCGATCTTTATCTCCTGGGCGATGCTACGACTACTAACATTCAACTTCGATTATTTCTGTGATTTTATCGATATTTTCGACGACAAGCCTGCCTGTGCGAGGTGCATCTTTAACATCAAAAATACCTGAACGGAATCGACGGAACCAAAATTGCACGTAATTAGCTATTACAGTATTGGCACCATAAACATCATGTGCAATTTCAGCCACCTGGCTTGCATTTTCTCCTTTATCAAAGAAAAACTGTAAAAAGAACCGAATTTTCTCTCTGTTGACTTCCAATTTTAACACCCTGTAACTCACAACTGAATGGACCAAAAAAAAAAGCAAAATAATATTTTTAGTGTGAAATGTCATCTTGACAACGAGCATAAATGTAAAATTGTTTGATCGATACTTCACGAGATATCGACACTACAGCCATCTACTGAAAAGGTAATGGATTTCTTTTTCCCCAACCTAATATATATATCACTGATTTTTTATATAGGATAAAGAAATAGTGGTCTAATTATCTTTTGAATTTATATAAAATATAAGCTGAATTTCTTACAACAGAACACGTTAAGCCTGTTTACCATTGAACTTGCGTCACATAAATGTGTTTTTGAACGGACAATATTTGAACTTTGAGAAAAAATTGCACCATTATATATATATATTTTTTTAAATTTATGATTTTTAAGATTATTAAAACTTTTTTTTTCCAATAAATGTTACCGTCTAAGAAAATTTTGGACAGGTTTTAAAAACATAAAGGGATTAGAAGTACAAAAATAACATGCTAAAGCTATACATATGAACTACATTTAATTAGATTTTTGCAAAAAAAAACTATTAATAAAAAATGTTACCTTCCTTGTACTTTGCTTAGTTTCAGGGGAAACAAACAAGACGACAATAGAGAAGGAACTTCGACATTTACTTTAAATTATTTTAAACGAATAATACTTTTCTGAATGAAAAAAGCCCTGTTTTAAGAAACCAGAATTCCAATTTTTTTTCTCTAAAGAATACAATGTTTCTTTCTTGCAATTATTTTCTTTATTAGATAAGGCATTAAGTAAAAGATAAAAAAAAAACTTCTTTCTCTCTTGTATACTCATCTATCTGTATACATAGCTGATAAAGAACATTTCAAGGTAACACCTTATTAATGCATTCTAGAATAAATTGCCAAGAAGGAGCCATAATAAATGCATAAAGTAATAATATTAATAAACCAAAGAAAGGATGACTAAATTATACATCCTACTATCAGAAGAAAATTCGAACTTACTGAATCTACTTCTAAACTAAATCTTCTTAACTAACCATACTTCTATACTAAACTAAACTCAGTGGCGCCACAGCCCATGGCAAGCTAAGACCTATTGTGCCCATCTCAGTTTTCGTAACCCTG
>BMAV01005546.1:453330-486626 GCA_019973955.1 Trichonephila inaurata madagascariensis | reverse complement strand
AGTTTCCAGGCAAACTTGGAACTGATTTATTGACCCATTGAAGAGATGAAGGACTGAGTCAACCTTCACCGACCCGGGTTTTGAACCCATGGCATGTGGCTTGGAAAAGCTATACGCTACCACTCGGCACCTTCACCCTACTTCACTCATCTAATTTAGTGGAAGTTTTAGAAAGCGTAATAGTTTTCCCATTTTGGTTAGTTCAATTTTTTCTTTATAAATAAGCTTCTTACTCTGCGTTCTATGTTTCAGAATTTAAGTTTTTTCTGATTTTCACAATTTGTGTAGAAAAGCGAGAGAGCGATCAATACGATTTATTCAAACTTCTCTTTGAATAGATTTTTTTTAGCGTTCTTCATATTGGATATTTTTAATCAAATTGACTGAATGTAAAGATGAACTTTTTCTACAAATTACTGGATGTTTCAGCTTTCAAAACGCGTTCAATGTATTTCATATTCAAATGCATTAAAAAAGCAAATACATGGAAGAATTTATTCTTATGTCTCTTTGAAATACAAATAAAGATAACGAGAAGCATATTTTAGACTCTGTATTTCATTTGGAGTTAGAAATAAATATAGATACAGATTAATATAAGAAATTCATCAAATTTTCTTATGCTTTTATACATATGACGTTTCCTTAGAATATTCAAACAAAAATTTAAGAAAACTGCGCTGCCAAGTTATTCAGAAACTGGAGGAAAATTTATAAATAAAACACTTTATATACTATCAAAAAAATGTGTATGTAAGTATTTAATTTAAATTGCTTTTAAGTCTCTTTCAAGTATCGAAAAAAAGCAAAAGTAAACCTCTAAAGACCGTCATTACTTAAAGATCAACAGCAAAATTGCATTGAATTCTTAATTGAAAAACAGCTTATATATGTAACTGAATGTATATATTGTTATCGGCATTCTCCTTTGAAATTGAGATAAGAAATAGATGTAAAATGTTTATTGTCTGATGTATAAAATACTATTCACAGCTATTTCATGAAATAAAAATGTAAGTTTGTTTTGAGTCTGAATTCTAAATCCAAAACAATATTTTCAGGAAATTGTGATTAAATAATGGAATATCATTCACTAGATAACCATAAAAGTCTCTAAATAAGAGTCATGTTCTGAAAGCATGCGATGTGAAAACATTATCACACCTACTTATTTAATTTAACAAATCTGTGTATTATGTTCTGTTATACAAAGAACCAAAATGTAAAATGTTTTTAAGACATTATATGGCAATGTAAAGAAAAGATGACAGATTAAAAGACTCTTGTCTATAAATATTACAACACGGAGGAAAAGCGCGATTATGCTTTAACTCATAGCGAATGTAAATTGGGACATTACATTCAAAACATTTTAATTTGGCTCACAGCGAAATGAACTGCACGTCATCTTCTGAACTGCTGATTTTGTTGCACAAAGAGAAAGAAACATAAAAGGGGACATGAAACGATTTATACACAATTTTTTAATTTAATGATTTTCATAATTTTTTAGGTTACCTCCTATGTGTATGTATGTATGATGTAAAATGGATTTTGTGCTCAAAATTTCGTAAAAAAAGCTAACCATTTAATTTTTGAAGGGAAAAACTTGAAACTTATGAAGTTATTTTAAAATGCTACTCTCCTCCTACAAAAATTGACGTACATATATGAAATTTGATTTACAAGTACATCAAATTATATTTAACAAAAGTTGGTATGTTATTGTGATAACAATTGTTATTCGTACAATACTTCTTTTTTATGAATGCTTTTTTTATTGAAAATTCCTTAAAAGTTTTATAAATTCTAAATTCAATTATTTTTTTTAAAAAATAAGTGTTGCTTTGATTGAAAAATGCACATCAAATTTTGTTCCATGTATTATTAGCAACTAGTAGAAAAAAATGTGCAAGTGTCAGGCACAATAGAAAAAATGCCTTAGCATTTTAAATGAAGGCAAACTAGCTATTTTATCTTACTGAGATAAGTCAATTTATAAGTCAAGTTTTCATTTGCCATCGGAATGTGAATAAAACCGAACGTAAGAGTTATCACAACTCTTCGTTTTTTAATCTTAGAGCTTTCAAATTTTGTGAGAGTATAGAAAAGTATATAAAAAAAATAATAAAAAGTGTGTATACTTATGACCACACGATAGAAGTGATAACTGCACATTTTGTAATGTTATTTCAGGGATTAGTTCGGTGAATAAAAAACAAGGAGATATTAGTGTTAAATAGTTAGTGTCCTATAAAATTATTTATTCATATATCTGTACTCATAAAATAATATTTTTGTGTGAAATGTACAATCATATTTGTGAATTAATTTTATTCTAAGAAGGAAACAGTAGGTTTATGGTTGCTGAAATAGAGGTTATAAGTACTCTAGATTCAAAATTTTATTTAAATATCTATAAAAAGAACTCCGTCAAGCGTTGTTCCGTACTTCCTTGTGCTTTCATTGTCATCATTTGACATAGTTAAATTGAATTTTGATTTAAAAAAAAATAAACTAAAGGCATTGATTTGTCTTTTGAAGAATTCACTTTCAAAAATTCCCACTTAAAATCATATGTAATTTGTTCAGAAGACCCGATCCGGCTTTATGAATTTTGGTTGTAATTTAACAATATCCAATTCTATCCATGAATTAATTTAAGCAAATGTATAGTAAGACAGGTAGTTGATTGGAAAGAGAGAAATCTAGGTCACAAAACCTTTAAAAAGGAATTTAATCCGAAGATTTATATCGTATTAGCTAATACTAGCTCTTTTGCCATTGTATGGCAGTTTTGTACAAATACATCCGGTGCTGCTTCAAGGTATGTCTTCTTAATTATATTTTGTTTTCTTGTATTTAATTATTTAATGTAACTTTTTCTTAATATCTGTATACTTAATTTTGTTATTTTAAATATTTAATTATTTTAATTTTCTTTGGACTCAAAGTATATTTAAGTAATGTGATTAATAGATCTATTTGCTCATTGCTATTCTCTGATTCGCTTACAAAAATAGAATTTTATTCTTAAATTCATTGCAATATTGCTAATGATAATTATACTATTTACTTAGTTCTACAAAAATTTGTCCTTTTTCTACATTTTGTTTAATTTTAGTGTAGGATTTCTCTCTCTCTGTATGCCTATTTTTTAAAAAATATTACAAGTTTCATTTTCATGCGATCATTTTCGTAGAAAGAGGTGATGAAGGCGGGGGGGGGGGGGGGGAACCCCCCCATAGAGGGAGGGGGGGAATTTTATTTTTTTGGGATATTGGTGGGGGGCCACACCACCCCCGTCGGGGGGGGGGGGGGGGGGGGGAACATTCATTTTTTTTAGCGTTGTGGACGACCTTGTACGAGCAGGATTTCCGACTCGAGATGGAAAAAATTGAAGGAGCGTTACATACCCGAGCGTGACGTTTATTCAAGTTCACTCTCCGGCAAAACGCGCCAATAGAAGTTATCACTTCAAAAATAATTTAGACTAAAGAACTAGAGAGATTCGATTTTTTGGCTGATTTTTGTCAAACGAATCACGCTGTGTCCTCTTAACAATGAACTCAGAACATTGAAACTATTCTTTGGTTATCTGCTGATGTGTACAGATATATAAGAATTAACAATCATGATGCTATATGAACAAGTTTCAAAATTTGCTGCACTAATGATCAACCTTCAAGAAGGGTATATGTCTTAACTTGCACTAGAAACTTGCATTGGTTGAAGTGTCGTGGCTAAGATGTGACTGTGGAAATTATGGGTTTGAAATACAACAGTGGTAAACAACAATAGTTCAAGCTAGGATTAGTTAGGATGTTTTATCCGTATTGTAGTGACTAACCATATTGTTTCTACGTGTTATTTGGCCAGAATATTGGAGCATAGCTACTGGAAAGTCATTTATTTACAAGTTAAACTTTATGTTCATCTGCTGAACTTAGAACTACGTGCTAGTGTTCCTTCGCACAAGATTACCTTTTTGCAAAATACTGAAGCCCACATCTTCAATTGTGACTTAGATATAATTGTTCTTAGGTTTAAACACTCCCATGCCACACACAATTGGCTCTTAGACATAAATACAGCCTGGTCCATTGACAACAAGCCAACTTTATAAATACATCCTTTTTCAGTGTGAGCTACAGTGATAATCTCATCGTCGTTATTACGGAAAAAGCAGATTTTCCTGAGTTCGTTATCCACGTCATGCTGGATGAATGGAAAGCTGGATGCATTGGAACGCGTCTTTAGATGTTATAGATAGCCTTAACAGCGTTATCAATGGTGGATATTGAAAACAATTGAAACCGGTACATCAAAGCCCGAATTCGTAAACTTTCTTCAATGAATATGTATTTCAAAAGGATAGTGCTTATCCACATATTTTATTAATATTTTAGCCTTATTTTTAGCACAACATACTCTACTTTCTTTATAACCTGGTGATTACTTTATACGTCGTCTCATGAACAAATCTAGGATTCAGTCAATTATGGTCTCACACTTTCTGTCATAGATGTAGATAGACTTTTTGCTTGAACCGAAGGGCAATCGGGAATATTTTCCCTCAGGTTTAGATTCGAAATTAACTGATTCGATGCTAAGTCGTATAAAATAACTTATTGCGGAGATCGGTTGGATTCACTAAATATTGATGTTTGACTCTAGTATTTAATTTGTAAGTGTAATGGTTATATAACTTGGATCAACACGAATGGTCTGTGGGCTAACATATTTTCAATTATGGTAAGTCTTTCATAGTGTTAATGTTATTCAAAACACAAGTATAACAAATATTTACTCACAAGAAGTTCAAGTTCAGTATTATAAATAAGAAATGACTATTTATCTTACAAGGAATCGAGTTATATCTACAAAAATAGACCGAATGAAACAAGAAATACCTCCTTTAGCACTTGATAGCCTTGTTCGTATTGACAAAAGTAAGTGTGCTTTTGGGTAATGTGTTTCTGATTGCTTTGTAAGTATCGATTAACCTCAATAGCTTGAAAAGAAAATTCCTACTTGCTCCCCTACAAGGTAAAATTAGATTACTTGAAGCAGAATTTTGTCAATAAAGTAGAGTAAATAGTTGACTCCCTTATGTAGTTTAAGTAGTACATTTAGAGTTTGAAGAAACATTTATTCGTCTATTTCATAGCATGTAAAACTATTAAGAATACATAGAATTTTCAAAAATTTAGATTTAAACTAAACAATAAAAACCGGAAACGTTTAATTTGAAAAAAAAAAAAAAAAAAACTAATGTGAATACATAATACCAATAACGCAATTTATTTTTCGGTTTATGCTTTGAAAACATTTTTGGGTGTTATTTTTTCGTGCGCAAAGTGAAAAAAAGAAATATAAGGAGTTCTAACAATAGAGCATTTGAATTAAAATACAAAAGTCAAATATTTTTTACGTATGCTTTGGGGCTTGGCACTCAAACGAATTGTTGTAAGATTGTGTTTTCTTTTTTTTTTATATTTATTTCCTTCGTTTGAGAGATCGAAGTACTTTAAAAAACAAGGGATTTGTTTCAAAAAGTTAAAGTAATAAGCTAATATTTGGTGAATTACTTAAACAATACATTTGCAAAGCTTTAATTCCCAATTATTTCTTTTTTAAATATCCTCTTTCAGAATTCTTTCAACCCAAACGAAGCGGCATTCATAAGGAAACTTGGATGAAAATTTCGTTCTCATTTTAAATAAGAATGGAAATAATATCAATCCATCGATTTTGTACAACTTTCACCAACACAAATTCAGTGATCAAATTTAAATATTTATTTCTTAATGAAAATGACAAGTTTCGGTTCTCATATCTTGGTCTATGTTATACCAAGGGTCAGTTTTGGCAGATCTATGTTCTTAGCTACCAAAATAAAATGTACCCAACCATGTTTCAAATGCGTGCTTTCTCCAAAAAGACACATTCTTTTCCAAATATATATATTTTTAACAGTGATACCTTTCTCTTATATTGCATACTAGATGAAAATAAATCCTTGCAAAAAATAACAATAAATCCATTGCTGCATGACAATAATTCACACATAATCAGGAATTTAAAAAGATTAAAATCAAATAAAATTATAAAGAATTTTTATGGCAATTTTGAGGCACTGACGTAACTAGTCCTAAAGGAGACATTGTATAAAAATTCCAAAGAGGGGAGGGGCATTTTGGAACCTACATGAAACATATTAATAAAACTTATTTGAAAGGGTCAAAATGTTACACATGATGTCCTTTACTTTAGCGTGGGATTCCCGTATAATTGATATGGCTAATAAGGCGGTAGCTATGCCCTTGTTTAATGATGTCGTGTTGATCTCGATAACTGTTACGACATATTTTTTAAGTCAAACGATTTTTTTACTTGTGTAAAATTGAAAACTCAAAAAAAAATTAACTGACCAATGTCCAAGGACAGTCCACTATAACAGAGGCATTGTAGTTAACTGGCATGTATTGGCAGAGCAAAAAGAATATCGTTTGACAGCATATAAAATATTTGGTTCCAAATTTTATTAAAGTTTGAACTTCTTTTTTCCGTAGCTTTACAGTAAAAATGTAATTCTTAAGAACTTAGAATGTATCACTGGTGACTAAAACAGTTATTTTGAAAACTTAGCGTATTATTTTGGTCATTTACATTTTTTTGTATTTATTTGTTTTAAGGTATCCGACTACGTTCGGAAACGTGATTTTAAAAAAGCACATACATGGATAATTTTCATGATATTTAGTGTCACTTAGATTAGAATACATGTATAAAACTGTTTTATATAAGGACATTTTGACAAAAAAAAAATTATTTAAATACAATATTTCGCCAAAATATTAACTTAGAATATTTTTTTTTTCCAAATGTTATCCTTTTGTGAAAAATGCTTCTATTATAATAATATTTTGCCTGTCTATAGCTCAGATCTCTGTACAGAGGCTCAACTAGAATGTTTGAAATATATAACTTAGAAGTAGGTTTATCCATATTTTACAACAGAGTGGAGCAATTTTAAGAAAAAAACGCCAATAAGTATTTAAATGGGTGGTAACTCTGAAAATAATGTGAATTTTCCAAAAATTCTAGTTGAGCCTCTGTAGAGAGATCTGAGCTATATACAGGCAAAATATTATTATAATAGAAGCATTTTTCACAAAAGGAAAACATTTGGAAAAAAGGTTATTCTAATTTAATTGTTTGCCAAAATAGTGTATTTAAATAAATTTTTTTTGTCAAAATGTCCTTAAAATAATTTTATACATGTATTATAATCTAAGCGACTCTAAATATCATGACAATTATCTATTTATAAGCTTTTATAAAATCACGGTTCCGAACGTAGTCGGATACTTTAAGTAGATGCATTAAAAAAGTCTTTTTAAAGAGAATCATCATAAAATTAAAGTTAAACGTCACTAAAAATTATTTATGAACTTCTTAGCATTCAAAACTTATTTAAAAGTTTTGAATATGTCGCATTGTACTGGGGGTTGGGCATGGATCATCATATTTAAAAAAAAACATGCTTGTGTGTGCTGGAAGAGAATTATCAAATTTTATTTTAAAACTTCACCCATGGGCTCTTTACTTCTGTTATTTTTTTAATAAAAATACATTATAAATAAATAAAAATATACACGCGACAAAGATGTTTATGTTATGAAAACCAAGCTTTGCAAATAGAGTGTGAGAGAAGGTATTGGATTGAATCCATAATATGTGTTGCTTGAAGTTTTTTCTGAATCTGTGCAACAAATGCATGCACTTCAGTCACAAAAATTCCTTTCATCAAAATCCTTTTTAACTGAAAATAGCTGCACGTTCTTGACATTGGCGCAAAATTTTTATACTTCGTCTTTGAAATGAGCTTGTGATTCAGGGGATAAAATTTGTTTCTTTCCTTTTTTGTATATCGATGTTATATATTTTAAAAATTGGAATTTTGAGTAGGGCTAGCATATTTAGCTTTAATGCAATAAAGATAAAATAATGCATAAAAGATGCATAAAAGATTTTATTTTATATTAATTATTTTTTTTAAAGTATAGCATATCCATATTACGTTATCTTTCAGCATCACCTTGACAACTTTGAGAGTACTTGAATGTAATAAGGTATTTAATTTGTTCTTAGTGATATAAAATTTAGAATGTTGATAACAGGAACGCTTAACAGGCATTTAATCATATATCAAAATATTTATTAAATATATTTTTCAATGGAATGAATTTTTGAAAAGGGGGAAAAAAGTATTTTCCTGCGAAAGAGAGGAATAGAATCACTTAAAATAAGTTTCATTTGTAACTATATTGAATAAATGGTAAAAATGTGTGATACTTATTTAAGGTTGTCTTCGGTTAATGTTAAAGAATAGAACCCAAATTTGGAATGTTTTTTCAGATATAAAATTACTCAAACGTTAATATTATGTTCTGGCTTCACTATCCTGTAGAGAATCATTTATTTTATCATACTACTCATTTTTATCCAAATTGACACATTTAAAATGTGTTTCGCATTTTTTCTGTAATACCGTAATGCGAAATGAACAATCCCTTTACATGTTAAAAGAAAAAACTAATTACTTATTAAATATTTTTGAATTTTAAAAACACTATATTATGAACAAATGCATGAATTACAATATCGCAAATTTTTATAAAAATTGAGACAATTTTTCTGTTTGAAAATGTGCACCACGTTAAGTTCAAGTTCACGTACATATAGCGAAAACAGGCTTACTAATTTTAAATTGATTGCAAACAATCTAATAATGATTGTCTCTGTTTTACAGTGAAATATATGATTTCAAAATTTTTTTATTTGAAAACAAAGTATAAAAAATATTTTTTCAAACATTTTTTTTTAGAGAGGAATGCAATTTTCCGCGCGAAAACATTTTAGAATATAGAAAAATGGTATGCTTTGAATAATTTGTTGTTTGTTATAAATACCAAATGCTTACAATATTTTTTCACTCATAGTTTTTATAATTGGGGATAAATTTCTTGAATTTATGATTCTATATTAGAAAATAAATTTATATTTTAAAATAAAATAAAAAAGGATATAAAATTGTAGAATAACGGTTATAAAATGGGAATTAAATTTAAAATAGAACAACTAAGAATTGTTTCATATATAATCTGTTGAATAAATCAATTACGAACCTAAATATTGAAACAAAGTACATCACGAAAAATTTTTTTTTAAAGAGATATGGATTCTAGCAAAGAAAATCATAATTGCTTAAAATATTTTCAACTCCAATTGGTTTCGATATATGTTATCACATATTCTTAATTCATTCACTCAAATTAGTTAAGTGATTCCATAATATCATATCTCAAGAGAAAATATATAAATATTTTATTTTATAAGTTCTAGAAATTGCGTTTCTGAATATATATACTTCACTATATTTTTAAATTTCTATGCATCGGAATCTCATTTTTCGAAGTAAACTTCTAAAATTCCTGCTGACAAATGAACTAAATTGAAGACACTTTACTTGATTTTTAAATTTTAGAGCTTCAAACGAAAGCATTTTTTAACCATTTAGGAAGCAATGATAAATGAACACTCTTTGCACAGATTTCAAACTTGGGATCCAATTTCGTAAATTGACTGCTTCTAATTGGAATTTTTTCTCTGGAAAAGATGCTTTAAAAATGAATCCCTTTAATGCATTCCCAACAGAGGCACTTAAGTCATCTTTTGAAGTTAAATTTAATTATTTGGCATGGAGAGGAAGGTGTATAATGTACTTTTAAAATTAGAGAACACTTGTAGTTTTACCTTAAGCTATGAGCTAGTCTTAGAAAATTTTTCCATATGTGTCTTCTGTATCAGACTATACTGTACTTATGAGACATATATTTAAAAAATAATCATAGTGTTAAAAAATGCAAAAATTAATGCAAAATATTATTCTTATTTTTAAAAAAGAGGGGGGGGGACTGTTTTTATAAGTATATGCATTTGTATGCCTACGTAAATCTGTTTTCATCAGAAATGAAGTAAAAAGTTTAATAGTCACTTAAAAATTATGAATTTAAAAGTTGCTGAAAGCAAAGTTTGGCGAAGAACAGTTTTGGCAAAGAGGTTGTACTATTGAATATATATGCAACCAATCATCATAAACATTTCATAACAATTAAAAGAAACCGATGTATTAATAGCTAAAACAACAGTATTCTTGATGTCTAACTCGAAACAAGAACACATGTCTTGGAAAACTTTTCCACGACCCACAAAGCTATTACTTAAACTATCAATATAATCAGGATAGCTGTAAAGTTACAGTAAATGTTGTTGCTGTCACTAATGCCAACCGATCAACGTTTTCAGATCTTGGACCACGAAAAAGAGGGATAGAAGACATATGTCGTTTCGCTCGAAACCTTGAGTACCATGCAGGGGAGAGCACGTTTGGTTTCGTTTTACCACAATTTTGAGGGAACACATCCCTCTTCTACTACCACCAACCTCTCAGCAGAATTGTTCTGCTCTACGAACATTTAATGTGCACCATGTTACATAGGCATGATACAATTACAAATATACCTGCCTTTTCCGGGATTCAAACCCAGGCCCTCGCTACAGCAGTCAGTGTCACTAAACACTATACCGCAATGTTTCTCAAACTTTCACTATTGGCGACCCAATATTCGATCATAGTTTTCATCACTCCCCCCTCCCCATAAAATGACAATGTATTGTTTGCAGTAATAATGTTTATTTGTAATTCAATATTTTTTTTATATTTCTAATGGCAGATTATGAACAGTTATTAAGAGAGTTCATCAATCTACTTAGAACATTCACCGAAAGCTGTTATCTGTTTTTAGTGCGATGCCATATTGGCGGATACCAATAGCTGCAAGTTCGTTTGACGCACATTTTCCTCTCTAGAGAAAGACACATGAGCTCTGACGATGCAAACCTGTGCAAGGATTTGATTTTGCCTAGAGCACCCCACTTAGGGATCTTTTACATGCTATATGACATGGCCTCTGTCGATTTTCTGCATCATGAAAATCCATCGACTTGGGCCAGGGTCGAACCCGCAACCTTGGGTACGGAAGGCCAGCGACAAACCAACCACGCCACCCAGCCGATTAATGTTCCAATATAAAACCTTGACTGATTGAATATTAACGTCGCACTGTTCAGCTACACGAGGGCTTTTGGCGACGTACCACGTAATTTTGAACCATGGTCAAGTGACGTGGACGACACCTGAGCTGACACCCCCTCTCCTAACTACCACACCACACCAACGGGAGGACGTTTCAGCTCTCGACAGATTTAACGTGCATCGCTGCCCTACACGGCGGGTCTTTAGTGGTACTGGGCTCGAACTCGTGACAAGGCATGCCACGATCCGATACCTATACCACTTGGCTACCGCGGCCTCATAAAACCTTGACTAAAAACCGTACAAATTATCAATATAAGTATTAAATTTTGTATATGTTACTTTTAAGTAATAAATATTTTAAGTAATTGAAGAAGTATTATATTAATTTTTATAGTTCAGTATGTGTTTTGTTTTGATTCAGTAAACCAACAAGTTTTTTTTTTGAATAGTCATTGTTTATTGAATTTTGGATATGATCGCACCCTCCACGTAGGGCTATCACGCCCCCAGTCTCACAAACGCTGCTATAACGTTTGGGTGGTTCAAATGAACAAAACACGATTCCAAAACCTAATTGTCCACCTGCATAAGGAGATTATTGACTAATCAGCAACAGAAACAAAAAATAAAAGTATAATATGTTTTCTTTCAAATTTATTATTTATTTATTTTGTGCTTTTGCATTAATCACTATAAATTCAATACAACTGCAGTATATGTTTAGCATGTTGGTATATTTAACATATACTTGTGTTAAACAAAACAAATTATAAGCAGTTAACGAAACGCAATAGACTCCATCAATAACTTCATTGTAATCTTTATTATGACAAATTTTTTAACTTCCAGACGGCTAAAAAACTGTTTTCCCCGTAACAACATCAGTCTTTGCCGTTAAACATGAAATAGGATGATCAAGTAAGATTTCAGAATTAATGAGTTCCGGGTAAGACTTTATACAAAAAAACATTATGTTCATACTGTTTAGATACTAAACTTGGCCGTAATATAAATTAGTTCTCTAAGACTTTTAATCTGAAGAAAAGGAGAAAAATATAATTGGGAATTTGACCGAAACTTATCCTGGAGCAAAGAAAAACATAGAGCTAATATCCGAAGCAAACTTCTGGTGGTAACTTTTGTAGAACAGTAAGTTTAACCTTAAAACCAAAAATATTAAAAGACTAACCGTTAACCCTGCACTTCTCTGGGTTTTCATGATGATGTACGATATTATATATACTGTTAATAAATTAATTGTTTCTGTTTAAGGTGACTTCCTACCTTGAAAATGTCATTTTTTCTCTACATAAGGCATTTTTTTAATTTCAAATTCTTGTAGTTTGAACATTTTTCTTTCCAAAACAGTTTTTATTTTTCTTTTACGCGAGACGGAAATAAAGTTATAGTGATTTTAAAAAACATTACTCTATACAAAAGGGCAGTATGATAAAACTTTAAATGAGTTTTTCTCAAAATTATGTTTTTGAAAGAAATTCTTATATCTAAAGAACCCCAAACCAGGTAACATTTTGAAATTTTGTGGCAATATATATATATATATGTTCATTATACCATTTTTCATAAAGTGGACCATAAGTTTTGTTGTAGGTTAAATATTTTTTTCATTTAGAATAGTTTTTATAAAGAAAAAACCTTTAAAAATATCAAAATTTTCATATTATTATGCATAATTGTCTATAATTTTTTTTGTATTTTAATATTTATCTTAAATTTTGATTTATTTTGAAGATCACCGTCATATGTATGTTGTGTATAAAGAAAATTATGATAATTGTATTAGAAAATTTTATACAGTGTTACCCGTTTTAGTAAAAATTTGGTAAAATTTCCTTGAAAACAACTAATTTTTCTAAAAAGGTACGGTATTTATTTAAAAGTTTTTGATGTATTTATATATTTGTTATTTTATTTTTCTTCCTAAAAACACTCAATTTGTTTTTATAAAGAAATTGGGTCCGAAGGTAGGCAGTCCTCGCATCAAGCATTCAGTTGTATATTGAGAAACATACTTATTACCATCTTCATTTAAAAAAAAACGGGGCTTGAATTTCTAAGACGTGTGAGTATAACTATCTTTTACGCTCCTGTAACACCCTTCCCCCCAACACACACAAGGTTAATTTCTGCAAAACACATTTTTAGTGGTTTTTAACTAAAAGGAATAAATTTGCTTACCAAATTTCGAGTCTAGGTCTAATAATTCCGAAGATTTCTTGACGATTGAGTGAATGAGTCGTATTTCTTCTTTATACAAACAAGGGGATTCATAACCAGACCGACAATCTTTGAGTGTGTATAGGGCAGGGGTAGTCAAACTTTTTTTCTGCCGGGCCGCATACATATGCTAGCGATTGCACGTGGGCCGCATACATATGCTAGCGATTGCACGTGGGCCGCATACATGTTAGGGATTCTGAACGGGCTCCATACATATAACGACTATTACACGTGGGCCTCGACATGAGAATTAATGGAGGAGGGGGAGGGGGAGAAATGCTTTAAAACGCGAAGATAACATAGAAAATTTAAAATGCGTAAATTGATCAAAATATTTAAACTCCTATTTTGCTTTTTTTATTTATTATTTTTTTTTTTTTTATTTTATTTTTTGTCACTAAATTCTTCTGAATTGGAAGCATTTAAGAATCACTCTTTGACAATTTCTGAATCAGTAAACGGTTTTATACGATTATCAATAAAATAACAAATTTCATAGGGTGCCTTTGTTACCACTGTGACATTACCACTGACAAAACACTTGTTTTGGTGCTGTAAAGATTATTCAATAAAACCTACTTATCACCTTTTCAAAGAGATATTCGAGGAAAAGTGTCATTGCATTATTCCTGTTTATTGGTATTTTTTGAATACAACACTTTCTTGACAAATCAAACAGTTACGGAACCATGCTTGTTTTTCACTAAAAAATAGTTAACTTCCCGATCGTCTGGGAAACAATCTATTTTCTGTTAATATTTTTTCGCTTGTAAAATGTAAAATATGGTTAAAAATTTGCTCCACTCACAAAATGGTCACTTCTCCAATGTTGTCTATTAACAATAATCATAAAAAAAATTATCAATTCGCACCCATATGACATCGAAAGGAAAAAGCAAAATTGATATATTTGTTTTTTTAACATAGAATCTCCCGCCAAATTTTGATAAATGAATTTCTCAGAGCAATGGACCATGACAGGGCCACTTAAAAAGGCCCGGTGGGCCACAGGTTCAGTATCTCTGGTATAGGGTGTACAGTAGTGTTTCGGAATGTGCAGGGAATGTCACATAGGAATGCAGGGTTGCAAATGCCATAGTTGCGAGCTATGATGCAAAGAAGCAGAGAAAAAAATTGAAACAGCAACACATTAATGGCCCAGCAGACACAAGTGAAAGGTTGTACAACAACAGGTGCTCAAAATTCCGACCAGAAGTCGTTTAGAGAGCCTGAAAGTGGTACTACACAGAATTCCTTACTTTCTGGAAGAGTCCTAGCATGTCACAATCCTCTCGGCAACTACTGATATTCGAGCGTTAAGGTCATCAACTGAAGGAAAGGCATTCCGTAAGCCAAACTCTTTATGTGGCCCAAAAAAAAAGAATTATATATGCTTTCTAACACCTTGTTGTAGTATAACATTTCAATAAAATGTTTTCTGCTGCATTAATGTGTCGCTGTTTCTGTTCTTTCTCTCTGCTTCTTTAAGCAATAACTCATAACTACGGCATTTGCAACCATGCATTCGTATGTGACCCCGATTCGTTTCTGTACCTACGGGACACACTGTTAAGTTTATAGGTATGGTAGCGAATGACTCTGTAAATAGATGAAAGCATGTGTTCGAATTTTCGCTGTTAAAATTTTCAAAATGCAATTAACCCGCGATCACTCGCGCGAGGTGTTCTGTACACCCCAGCAACAAGAAAATCCTCCCAGATTTCTAAAAAGAATGTGCAGAACCACGATTTTTTCTGTAGCTGCACATTTTAGGTCATTGAACCTTCAGGCGTGATGCAATCCCTCTTTAAGGAACGATTGGAATGTAATGACCTTGAAAATTTATCTGGAGGGCTGAGAACTCCCGCGAGAAGTTGAGCATTTGTATACAGTTTGCTCTGAAAGTTTGGAAAATGATTAAAATATTATTTTTCTACTTTCTACTATCATTATCTCATTAATTATAAAGTATATTTATTACTGGCATATACGTTTTACTGGTTTATGAAAAAATATAAAATTATGTGTTTTAAAATGAAAATTTTGTATGTTTAGTTTAAATTAATGTGTTAGTCTCATTTGTGAGCAATAAATTAAATAATTTTATTTGTATAATACAAAACACATCTTGTACTTTATAAATATGTATCATAATGACTTAATTTTATTTTCGTAATTAAATACACGTGTTAAAAGTGTGGGGTGTTCTCGACACCCCACGAGTAACGACGGTAGCAAAAACAGGCGCGAGTGACCACGGGTTAAGAAATACATAACCTAGGAACAGCGTGACTTAAATTTCAAGTCAAATTTAATTTTAGATTGTTGAACATAAAGAAATTTGCTACAAGAGGAGATTAGAAAAAAAAAATTAAATAATGACAAACAAAATTATTTTATTCCTTACTAAGGAAGGGGGAGGGGGAAGATATCTCCTTTTTTTTCCCTCTTGAGACAGCAGCAGCTTGACGGCATCACATTTTCTTTCATCTGAAGATTACCTCTTCAAATGATAAAGAATTTTAAAATAGTACAGTAAAACGGGTTTATGTCTTGGAACTTATTGATTGGGGTAGAAGTCTCCTCAAAAATACACAAGCTAAAGTAAAACATAAAAAAAAAAAAGAATATCTAATATTTGTTAGAGGCTAACATTGAAAAAGCTGTGATATTTACTTTTTTAACAAGTGTAACCTTTAGAGAGGTAAATTTTACCTCGGTAAAGTTTTACTTTTGGTTGTGAGCCACGAGTTAAGGAGCCAATCCTTTTCAATGCTTTTAGATTTAGATGTTATTAGTAATTGTTTAGTTACTTTTTAGATGTATAAATATTGTGTTTGTAGTTTAACATGGATGTACTTGTATGTTCATCAAAATAATTTAGGAATAGAATTACGTACGAACACGCATAAAAATGGAAAAATTTCAATAACGTCTTAATCCGCAAGTTTTTTAAACTACATAATATGTAACTAAAAGTTCTGTAAAATTCACATAATTTTGAAGAGTTACGATTAAATAAAATAATAACTTGTCTTTTTGTTAAAATTTATCTGTTCTGATATAATAAATATAAATAAATGTATTCTTAAAGTATGTATCTCAAAATTCTAGTTCAGGCTCTTTAAGGAAGTCCTAGTTATATATAGGTCAGTGCATCTCAAACTTTCAATTTTTGCGAAACTCAATCATAATTGTCATGGCCCGCCCCCCTATCTCAATAAAATAGCAATGCAATGAATTCAAAAATATTATACTTAAACCCTAAAGTTACAATACGACTTCAACCTCTGAAGTGCAACCAGCGTATATAAACGCCTCACTCAACCAAAGCGTTAATTGCTGCGGACGTATATATACGTCTTTTTGAAGTTCGATCTTTTCTGTATACAGATATGCATAAAATTATTCCAAAGGCTTTGGAATGCAATAAGAGGACCTTGATAGTGTTCAAGAAGGATTTACTTATTCCAGAGAATTTGTTTATTAATTTTCTTCACCTATCCCCCAATACAACACACGCGTGCCTACGTAGAAAACAGTGGCTTTGGGCTTGCGAATTGCGTAACTTTTAAATAGCTTTTTGGCACTTAATGGATTAATTATAAACCATACAAAAGTTATAAAGATCAGTTTTAATTTTTCTTTTTAATTAAATATATGACAAGCCCATAGGGTCACTGATAATTATTGAACTTGTTCTTAACTTAGTATTGATAAATTTATTATAAAATACATTGTGTAGTACTGATACATTTATATGTGCATTATATCAGTGTAAATGTGTATTTTGTTTTTTATTGTGTCAGAATGTATTTCGTTTAACATTCGGTAAATTAATATTTAATTAATATAGTTTTCGACAGTTTAATATGCTTGCTCATCCCTCCTTGAAAAGTTATGACGCCCCCTAGGGGGACGCGCCACACAGTTTGTAAAACGCTGATATAGACAAAATATTATTGTAGCAGCATTTTTTTATAAAAGAAGAATGTTTGAACAATGTGTCACTTTTTTAACATGTTTCTCCCAAAATTTGCCAGTAAATAACTTTTTTCCTGTAAGAATATCCTTAAAATAATTTTATATGTATATTCTACAATTGAACTGACGCTAAATATCAAACATTAATATTTATTTATAAGATTTTTCAAAGTCACGATTACAAACATAATTAGTCATTTTAATGAATAAATGTAATCATCCAAATCTTGAAGGTAAAATGGAATGAATGAAATATTCATGATGCGTATGAATTATTCATACTTAATAAAAATGATATTTAATCGTTTTGCTTTAAATTACTTGACTAATATTTGCCTTCAGAATTTTTAGACTCTTTCGCTCTTTTTTTAGTATAGTCTTTTGTCGCTTTATTTAAAGCCCATTTATGAAGCTTGGACGTCTGATCAAGTGTCATTTGCGGAATTTTAAAAATATATGTTAGACCATTATGATAATTCTTTCACACTTACCATTAATGTCAGATTTGAAAGCATAGTGCATAAGTTATTTGATACAAGTTTTTCTGACTAAAATATGTGCATAAAGATTTATATATATATATATTTCTATATATTAGTATTATTTTTTGCTATTATTTTGTTTATTAACATCATTTTTAATCCATTACAAGAAATATATGCTCCAACTGTTGGCTATGGGATTCTACCTTTACGCCTGGCGCATGCCAAGCGGTTCTGTTTTCTTTTTGCTTGCGTCCGAATCTCGAGTGTGTTTATTTAGTATTTTACCTAGTTCTATGAACATAGGATGATATAATATTTGATAATGATACCATACGTTGATTCTATATCAAATATTAATAATATATCAGGGAGTAATTGAGAGAGAGATATACGTTAATATATCAAATATTAACATTTTATTACATGAAATGTTAATATTTGAAGTTATTTATCTACCACAGGGCATAGCATATGTGTTTATTTTTAAATAATGTTTTATCGTTTAACAAAATATACAGCTAATTGGAAACAATAGCCTTTGTTGCTCTCCCCAAACCTGTAAATAAATAAATATGCAGCTAGTTCATTCGAAATATTTATGTTCATTGTTATCGAATGGTGAAGAAAATTTTGGATTTTTTTGAAACCTTTGAGCTTTATGAGATACTGTTTTTTTAAATATAATTTTTTAATTTAATTTTTTTACGAAAAATCTGAAAGTATTTTTTCCATTCCCTTTAAATAAAAAAAATGATTGAATTTCCCAGCGAATGCAATAGAAATATATTTTACTTTTTCCATAAAATAACGTATTTTCTTCTTGTTTTCATTTAAAAAAAATAAAATTTGGAAATTGTGTTTCACTTATTTTATTTTCTGCCCTTAAGTTGAATGATTACGTTCAAAGCGTATAAATGAATAATTTAATTTATACGCTTCAGTTGAAACCTTAATTTTATAAATAAAGCATACAATGAAAAAGCGTATAAATAAATGTTTTGATATCTATTGTCAGTTGAATTAGAATATGCATTTATACTTGTTTTAAAAATATCTCATTATAATAAAAAAATATTTAAATGTAATTTTGGTTAAAATTGAAGAATGAAGGGCATATTTTAAAACATTATCCTTTTATGAAAAATGCTTATAAAAAAATATTTTCTTATTTATAGTCAATATTTCTATGCCATGGTTAAACTATTATTTTTGAAAAAAAAATTCACATTATTTTTAGAGTTAGGATCCAATAAAGTATTAATGGAGGATGCTTTTTGTTAACATTTATCTATTATGATTTGATAAAATATGTATAAATCCACTCCTAAATTATGCATCTAAAAAAAAGTTCGACTCCGGTTTCGAAGTCCTAGCTATATATATGGGCATTATATTACTATTACGGAAGCATTTCTCATAAAAGGAGAGTGTTTTTAAAATATATCATATCTTCATTTTTGACAAAAAAATATCTTTTAAATAATTTATTTTTTGTAATAATATTTGTAAAACAACTTTACGTGTATATTTTTATTAAATCAATGATAAATATTCTACAAATTATCTATTTATACTCTGTTTTTTTGGAATCATGGTTTCAAAAGTAGTCAGTCATCTTAAAGATATACTTAAGCTACTCCAAGATATCAATAATTAATCAAGAAGTGACATTCTGCGTCACATACACAAAGATCAATCAATACATTGGACTAAATTGAAACTGCAATTATTACAAAAGCTTATTCACTCGTGGTACTATCAGCACGGCCGAATCAGGTGTCAGGACGACTTATTCATATGTTTCGAATAGGTTTGAGTAACTGAAAGCAAAAGAAAGGAAACTAAACAGGTCGATATCCATGGCAAATATTGTTCTATAGAATTCCCACTGACTTATACATTATTCTCAGAATGGTTGCGCATCCATCATTTCTGACAAAGGCATCGTAGGAAATATTAATATTGCGAGAGCATTTCATTTGGTGCCTTTTCTGCGAAAGAAATTCTGTGAATGAAATTCCTTACATTTATTTTGAATGCTAAAGGATTTTAAAAGAAACACAGAATGGTGATAGATAACGGATTTATCGAAAAATGTATTGAATAACTATTTACATTGGGGAATTTTATTCCTTTCAGATAATCATTTTTTTTAAAGTAGACAATCTATTCCAATATCTCAAAAGATCAAACTGGTAATTTTTGAAGCATTGTCTGGAATTTTAAACAAAAAAAAAGTTGTTCTATGAATTCTAATAAATTTCCCGATATTTTTAACTGCGAGGGTATGCAAACTTAATATTTATGGGAGTTTAAAAATAACCAAGCATTGAAATCCAGAATATATAAATAGATATATCCAGTGACAAAGCTTGCAGGGTGCAGAGAGGGCCAAGGCCCCGGATGGCACATGTGTGAATTGGGGCGGCGGCAAGCTCCACGATATTTAAATTTAAAAAATATTTCAAACTCCAAATCGTGCCCATGCGACAAAACTGAGGTAAACGAGTGAAAACTTTAATACACTCACAGATGCAGGAAGTTCATTAGTCGCTATGCAATCGCATTCATTTTTATGTTACTTAGGCTTCTGGAAACCGGTACTGTGTGAAGTCAATGATGCTCAAAATTATGGACTAGTTATCCATCAATGTGCTAGAAAATACGTGCTTTACGTTGTGACGTCTCTCACGTCCATCTGCTAACATAACTCCTATGTTCTTTGACGGCCACGATTAATGGCAAAACCTTTCCAACCCAATACCAAGAAGATAAACAAAGATAATATGTAAATGAGATATACTTTAAAAGGATAGAAGCTTTGATGATAAGTAGCGCGGCAAGTTTAGAGATAACTTAGTGTGGAATCTTTCAGATCAAGAGTTAGCTGTCCTATAGCTTTGGAAGAAATAGAAGTCCATTATAAAGAAGTTGGAAACCTCGCATATTTAATTACATTATAGAATTCTCTCAATAGGTGAAGTAAGGAGACTCTGCAAAAGGTAATATTTTGGTATAGGAAGTTAGATGAATCGATTTATTTATGATAATTAAGATAAATGTTCTAGTTGCGTGATCTGACTTAAATACAAGGTTTAATTGGGTGTTAACTCTCACTTTAATTAAAGTTGTCAATTAGAATTAAGTAATATAAGTTATTCTTAATAAAAGTTGTATTAAGAACTATTATGTCTCATCATTTTGATAATCCCACACCTCTAGCTTACGCGGATCCGGAACGACATAGTCATCACAGGATGGCTATGTCGCAACGTATTAGAAGCAAAACGAGAGGAATTAGTGGATGACGCGTTAATATATGATAAAAGTTTATGTGAAAAGCTTGACATTTCTTATAAACTCCCAAGACGAATCAGGAGGAAGCATATATTTGGCGACAGAATTAAAGATGTTCAGTTATCGTACGAAGATGACTTGAGGCGAACAATGTTTTCTTCATAGACTGAGTAACTACTGAAATTCGAGAAAGATTCCAACAGTTGCTAAATCTAGCGCAAAAATATACTTTTTTAAGGCCTGATGTGATAGTGAGCATGGGCACACACAAACTTAACTTAGATCAAGCTTCAAAAGACATTAATAAAGAAGAATTCCAACTTGAGCGCGTACGTCTACAAGATTTTGTAGCTGCAACAGACCCAGACTGTACAAAAGAACTCATTATGTATGACTCCCTGGGTCTATTAAAATTTATTATTGAGATGGTTTACCAAACATTGTCATAATGTTGAGAATTTATTTAACATCTGCTATCAGTAATGCCAGCTGTGAGAGAAGTTTCTCTAAGCTTAAATTAATCACAACTTATCTCATATCGACTATGTTCACGTTAAGGCTAACAAATTTAGTTATTCTGGCATTTGAACATGACATACATATTGATATTGACAATTGTATAAAAGATTTTTGCTATAAAAAAAATACGAAAAGTGCATTTTTAATCAATTAAATGTTTAAAGCTGCTTTTTTCCATTTACCAATTTTTTTTGACTAATAATAATTAAAATAGAGAAGCGTCAAATTTCCGGTCGGCCCTAGGCGGCGAAAGCCCACGCTACGCCACTCTGGATATATATATACACCTGATTATTTTCTGCACTACTTGGACAAGACTACAGCACAGACGGTTGTTCAAAAAGTTTTACAGTTTTTTGATGCTAATTTAAGTCTAAAAGTTGATCATATAAAATAACTACAAATATGAATATCGATGTAATACGAGTGCTAAGCCTTAATTAAAATTAAAATTTCTAACATATCATTATCAATTATTGAGTAAAAATATTTCAATTCATATTTAGTTGAGGCGCTGTAGCTTTTCGAATTTAGCAGGTCCGAAAAAATGTTACAATAACTCTCCGTTTATCAAACTGTGGGGCTTGACCCCCTAGGAGGGGTATACGGGGATAGTATTACGTGGGGTAGTAAAGCATATAAAAAAAGTCAAGAATATTCTTTTTTTAAATATTAATTTACTGAAAGGAAGCAAAACAAAATACATTCTGATATAATAAAAAAAAGACGCACTTTTATTGCAATCTGCTCCAATCTAAAATTAAAAAGAACGTGTATCATACTTTTTTTTTTTTTTAAAAAGTAATTAACAAAATATATATTATTAAAAGTAATATTTACAAAATTTAATACATATCGCGATAATTTTGTGGTTTATAATTAATGTCGTATGGTTAGCATTATCGCGTCAAAGTACATTATTGCATTTAATATATTTTTACTGTATGGAGGGGGGGGGGATGAGGATAGTTATTGAAAATGCAGTCATAAATATTGAAATTTTGAGAAGTACTGATATAGTAGAATTTATAGTGCTAGGTCGCTTTAAAATTTAAATGTGAAACATATGGAGGAAGCTGCACCATATTGTTTAGAGTACCATATTGTTAGTGTAGTGTTTCTCAAACTGTGGAGCGTGCCCGCTAGAGGGCGTGATAACCCAACATGGAGGGTGCGAGCTTATCGAGGGCTGCGGTAGCCCAGTGGTTAAGGTATCGGACCATGGCAGGCATGTCATGAGTTCGAGCCCAATACCACTGAAGACCCGCCGTGTAGGGCAGCGATGCACGTTAAATCTGTCGAGAGCTGAAACGTCCTCCCGTTGGTGTGGTGTGGTAGTTAGGAGAGGGGGGTGCCAGCTCAGGTGTCGTCCACGTCACTTGACCATGGTTCAAAATTACGTGGTCCGTCGCCAAAAGCACTCGTGTAGCTCAACAGTGCGACGTTAATATTAACTCAAGCGAGCTTATCGAAGAAATATATTATTTAAAAAAAATATGAATTTAAAAGAATCAAAACAAAATACATATTATGACACTATAAAAAATAAAATAACGTCTACGCTGATGTAATATATAATATTCGTATTTATAAATGTATCAGTACACTGTTCAATGTATTTTATAATTAATTTATCAATGCTAATAACGTAATACTTGAAATATTAACTATTATACTAACATAGAACTTGCATCCTATTCTGTGTGTGTGCTTAAATTAACTTCCTTAAAATATATATTAACTAAAAGTAACTTATATAAAATTTAATTCTTTTTTTGATAATTATTACGGCTTATAATTAAGGTCATATTGTAGCTTTACATAAAAGTATATTATTATTGCAGGGGGGGCGATGAAAATTATAATTAAAACTTGAATCTCAAATATTGAAAATTTGAGAAGCATTGTGATAGTGGATGGAGTTATCAGGCTTTTGGATCCTCACGAAGTGTGTCAAGAATTATGATCTCAAAAGTCATAGATCTTTTTTGAAAATATATGTTTAAGATCATCATTTAAGAAATTAACTGGGGAGAGGGGTGGAATGAATGAGGAAACAAAAATGATGGCTCCAGAGTTAAGGGTAACAATAATTGTTTCTGCACCCCAGAGGCTGAAATTGATACACGCTAATGAGAAATATTTATTTTTATCAAAATCAACATACTACTGTCTTTTGTTTCTTCTAAACTCTGTTATTTCTCTAACGTAATTTAAAATTGTGAAAGAATTTTTTCTTCTCAAGTATGTTTCTCGTAATACGATCAAGGGCAAATTAAGCTTAATTGTATTGTTTGCTGTATTTATTCCAGCCTTTGCTGAATCCGAAAAAAATATTTTATTTAAAAAAATACTGCATATTTAGATGATTTATTTTTTACCACTTTCTTCAGGAATATTATCCATTATGTCCAAAAAGAATCAGGTATACAAAATAATATTAGAAATTGGGTACCGTTCGTAAAGTTCGAAAACTGTTAACGTGGGCAAATTGATTCTGTAGATTTTCTAGGTTTTTTTTTCCTTTTTTTTTGCTTATATTCAGAATCAGCAAGGAAAAAAATGTTCACTTCAACGTATTCTGAATTTTCAATATAAAAAATTTGGTTTCTCTAATTTTCATTACGGAATGTAGATATAAATCAAGGGTTGTGGGTAGCCTAGTGGTTAGAGCACCGCACTCCGGACCGGTAGGCCTGGGTTCGATGCCCGTGCTGCCAAATACCCTCCGAGTACACACGGAGCACGTGCTCGTTAAATCAGTGGGTCCGAAATTCTTGTGGGCTGAATCACGAGTGCAGGGAACTGGAGAAAATTTCCCTCCACTTCAGTTACATGCATAAATTGTGCAGATGGAGATAGATGATGGCGCCATCTATCGTAATGTTCTATCGTCAATTTGGGAATTTCACCGAGCTAAAATCGTACTGCCACAGGGATGGTGCCCAAGGCTAAGGCCAACGACAGACGTACATCTAGCCCATTGCCTTGATGAATTTCGCGGGCCTCGATCTGACAATGTCAGACAGGTGGTATGAGCAACAACAACAGATATAAATCGGGATGATTATCGCAAAAATCAACTGTTAAGTAATTTAAAATGACACACCAGTCTGTAGTTACACTAACAATGCAAGCGTAAGAATACGGTTAATTATATTTTTGAAGCCTCTTATTTTATTTCCTTGGTAATTGAGAGATTAATTATATATTCTTCATTCTTTAGATATTAAAAGCGAAACCAATACTTCTATACTTGGAATCTTGAAATGTTCTTAAAATTTTTAAAACACTTAATTTTCTTACACCAACTACGGTAGCTGAATCTCTCACATTCAGAGAAGTGTGTTCATTAAGAACGATTATTTTAGAACGCTTCCTATAGGAGTAATATCCATCTCTGAAAAAGCAAAAGTTACTCGGAATGCAAAATTATAACCACCAGCTACCACATTTAAGGTATCCGTCTACGTTCGGAACCGTGATTTTAGAAAAGCGCATAAATGGAAAATTTTCATGATATTTAGTATCACTAAGATTAGAATACATGTATAAAATTGTTTTAAGGAGACATTCTGACAAAAAAAAATATTTAAATACACTATTTCGGCTAAAATTTAACTTAGAATAACCTTTTATTCAAAATGTTCTCCTTTTGTGAAAAATGCTTGTATTATTAAAATATTTTGCCTGTATATAGATCAGACCTCTGTACAGATGCTCAACTAGAATTTTTGAAATATATAAATAAGAAGTAAGTTTATCCTTGTTTTACGGCAACAGAGGGAAGAAATTTTAAGAAAAAACGCCGATAATTATTTCAAATGGTTGTAACACCGAAAATAATGTGAGTTTTTCAAAACTCATAGTTGAACCTCTGTACAGAGGTCTGACCTATATACAGGCAAAATATTATTATAATAGAAGCATTTTTAACGAAAGGAGAACATTTTGAAAAAAGGTTATTCTAAGTTTATTTTTTGCCGAAATATTGTATTTATATAATTTTTTTGTCAAAATTTCCTTAAAACAATTTTATACATGCATTGTAATCTAAGTGACACTAAATATCATGAAAATTATCCATTTATTCACTTTTTTAAATGCACGGTTCCGAACGTAGTCGAATACCTTAAAGTATTATAAATTACGCAGTGAAATCTTCCAACCTGGTTTGAGTTTTTTTTTTGATTCGATATGCCTTTTACTACGAAAGCCAGCATTAGATTATTGTAGGATAAGTGACATATATTCAATAATTCTTTTGTTTTTACAAATAAGTACATTTTGATTATATACAACTGAACAGTTAAACTTTAAATAATTATTTGTGTATGTGCTTATATTTTGTGTTTGTGATTTATATCTTATGTCAATTAACCTTAATTTCATGACGCGGGTTTCTGTCATAATTTAAAGAGTACGGAAAATTTGGAATTAGCTGGTCAGAATTTGAGAGAACCTTTACACTATCAGTATATAGGTTTACTCATGTTTTGGGATATGTATTTAGTTTGTTTTTCAAAGAGAAACTATTTGTATAACTAAGTGTTTTGTATGCATATTAACTTAATCCATCGTCGGGCGCACCTCTGAATGAAGCAGAACCAGGCATACTCGATCTGAGAAGCCACCAATCTCTCTTATTAGTTTTGATTCAAAACACTGGCCTTCAGTAAGGTATAAGGAAAGTAAATACTCCAAATTGTTTGAAATAAAACCTGCTTAATGAACAAAATAATGCTTGAACAGAATCAATCGAAATTGCTAATTTCGCACAAAATGCTTCTGCTGGTCTCAGGTTCCCTGCACCTGATGAAATGTTTAGAGTTAAAAAAAAAAGAACCAATTGCTCGAAAAATTCGCTCTAACGAATGCCTAGAGGGTAGTTTACAAATTAGATATATTTTTTAAAAGAAAAAAAAAAAACGTAACAAATTTTCATAAATAATGGATCTACCTAGTTAATGATCACATTAACGGATTTTTGCACTTTAGTGGCAATAAACATGTATTTTGAATCAGATATAACAAGAAATAACTACCCAAAAATACTAAACAACTTTTCACAGAATAATTAAAATTTGATGAGCTTTCTGTGATTCATTAAAAATGCTTTTTTGTCGTTTCAGGAACGTTTCAACACAGAGTTCAAGAGCAAGTTTCGCTATTGCATGTCACTCTTCCGCCATCGCTCTGCTGAAGAAAAGGCCTCGGACACATCTTTATCCTCGCGGTATGGCTGACTAACCGCCAATAAAAGGGCAACCACAACCTTCATCGTCGACGAGTTGCCCACCAGGACTACAATGTGCCGAAACCCAGAAGACAGAGAAGACATCGTAGAAGAGGACCCTGTCTGAGAAATCTTTTAATTTATGACCATAAAGCTACGGTAGAACAATACTATGAATGACTTTCTGTAAATTGGTCTGAAGCTTTTAAAACGCATTTGGAATATCTCACAAATTCGGTGACGACGTTTTAAAAGGACAAGGAATAAACTAAACATTCCAAAAACGCCATATTTGTGACTGAACTTCAAAAGCAAAGATTATTCTTCACATTTCATTGAGATAATGATTTAAAAAGAATCATTGAATTTGTTGCTCATATTTGTCGAACTTAAACCATAAACTATGGTACTAAAAAGAAATAAAAATTCGGGAACTTTTAACAAAAATAAGACGACACGTGAAGATTTGAAATTTGAGCTACAAAATGTATTGTGGATATCCGGTGCTAGGATAAAAACGGAATTTTTTCAATGTTAGATTGATGTCATTAAATATTCTTTAATTTACTGCATGTTCACATTTTTGTCCCGAATTCATATCATCTTCCACGTTTCAGAATCTGATGAACTGGCCACAGTGCTCAGCACAGAACTGAGCTGAGAAAAAAAACACTTCAGGTTGCATTTCAAAGAAACCGATGTTATACAAATATGCCTTCTTCGAGTCAACATTTAAATGTTATTTTATGCATTTTTTGTAATGCACAGTAATGTTATTTCAATTTCACCAATATTTTAAACCTAATATTAAGCATTTATCAAAACTTTTCCCCCTTAAAAATTCTTAAAAAAAGCTTAAAAAGCTGCTCTTGTTATTTAGGAACATTCATTTTTTATTATTTCTTTAATTATTCTTTTAAATTTTACAATTATTATATCTTCGTCTCACACTTAAAGCTTACTTTCATCTTCTTTAGTTAATATACATATTTCATTAATAACAATATATAAAACGAAATATAATCTTAAACATACTCTACTAAATATCACATTCGTTACACTCATCTACATACTAATTCCCCATCATTTACAAATAAATGTAAAAAATGTTTTAAATCTGAATATATTCATTGCATGAAAATGTATGTGTATGTGTGTAATTTGAGCTTAATTCATTTATGAGCTATGAATTAACAGATTAGTTCTTTCTTCTCATGTGTATATATTGTAGTACTAAGACATATAACTTTCTATCAGCAGTTGTGAATATGTTTTGCGACCAATAGGTGCATTTTGAAGTATAAATTGGCTTTTAAGAAGTTTACAAATTAACATGGAAATAGATTGGTTTTTTATATGTAAATAATGGAGTGATATGTTATATAAAGAACTTTTTTTTTCAGAAATAGCCATTTGTTCAAATGAGACCTAGAATTTTTTTCTTTGCAAACGTTTATATTAAAATAAGTTAAACTATTGAACGCAAAAATTGAATCATAAACTATTCATTTTTTTATGAATATAAAAAATATCGCTTAGCTTAAAAACATTTTCATGTTCAATCCATTTTGGAAGATCTCAAATACACAGATGTGCAAAACTTAAGCAACAGGTATTTTTATTTTTGCCTTAACTTCACTAGAAACCATCTGAGAGACTTAAATTATAAATGAGAAGCAACATTTTATACTTAAACTATGAGAAAGCAGAGTTGAGCAAAAATGAATACAATGCATGTAGTATGGAATCAAACTAAAAAAAAGCATCGTTATGCATGGTTGTCTGTCCAAGAGGAAAAACAAGAAGATGCTCCTTGGTATATGGGATGTACCCTCCCCTTAGTACAGCGATACTCAACTTGCGGGCCCACGGGCCGCATGTGGCCCACTGGGTCTTTTTAGGTGGCCCGGTCCATGGCCCATTGATCTGAAAAATTTATTTATAAAAATTTGGTGGGAAATCCTTTTTCAAGAAATCAAATATATCAATTTTGGTTTTTACTGTCGATGGCGTATGGTACGAATTGATATTGTTTTTTCTTCTGATTTGTACACAACAGTGAAGTAGCGACCATTTTATGAGTGGAACTAATTTCTAACTATTTTTCGTATCTTGCAAGTGAAAAATATTCGAAGAAAATAGGCTGTTTCAAGACGATTGGGAAGTTGACTATTCTGTAGTGAAAAACAAGCATATATCAGTAATTGTTCGATCTGTCACGAAAGTGTTGTATTTAAAAAATACAAATAAACAGGAATTATTCAACGACACTTTTCTTTCAACGAACACACAACCCTTCCTCTTTAAAAAGATGATGAATACGCTTTCTTGAATAATCTTTACAGCAGCAAAATTGTTTTGTCAGTGGTAATGTTCCAATTGTAACAAATGCACCCTATGAAATGCGTTATTTTATTGGTGATCATATGAAACCGTTTACTGATTCGGCAATTGTGGAGGAGTGATTCTTCAATATTTCCAATTTAGAAAAATTCAGTGGCAAAAATAAAAAAATAATTAAAATGAGCCAAGTAGGAGTTTCAATATTTTCTACATTTTAAATTTTTTATATTATCTTGGTCTTAAAGCATTTCTTCCTCCTCCCTTAACCCTCATGCTGCGCCCCGCGTAAAAAAGCTAACATATGCATGTGGCCCGACAGAAAAAAAAAGTTTGAGTAAGCCTTAGAAAAATGGTTGCTTCGCACCGTTTCTCAATACTCAGCACCAGATTGTCCAACATTTCTTGAGGTATGAGTGCCAATTCCATCAGCATCTGTTTCAGTTGTTGGGTACTTCTGAGAAATGGTACTTCTTGACTGATATCTGGTTTTGTTCACCTACAGAACGATATATTGGCCATCCTCTGCATTTGGTTTTCTAATGCGGTCACACCACCAACCTTTCTAACCGCTGTGCATGTGGGTTGGAAGGCTTTTCAAGCACGAAACAACACTTTTGTTGATTCCAAACTCTACAGCTACACTGCTCAAACTACTACTCCCTCCTCCAGCTTTGAGATCATTCTTCCACGTGTTAAGTCGTCCAGGTAATTTCTTCTAGCTATATTTCAAGAAAGAATTCTCTTGCACTTGCAGTTAATGTCTTTTATTGTTCCTTTGCTTTTCCTTTTATTGTAGTCTTGAGTGACCACACGCGTTTTTTGCATACACTCATGTCGCATATGATGTTTCGTTCCTGACAATTCCATACTCACTTTTCTAATGAACTGCATGTTCATTGTAATGATTGCAATAAACTCTTTTCTGCAATTTTATGACTATCTGCCTAAAATTTACATGATTGCTTAAGTTTTGCATACCAATATAATTTTTTAACAATTACGCTGTCCTGAACTAGTTTTAAGCATAAAAATATTCTAAGGAACCTTGTAATACCTCTAAGTGTTTGAGTTTCACTGTAGCTGTAGTAAATACACTGCAATGACAGTGAAATATGTGTATGCATATATTCATTCAGTAATACATTAGGGCAGTGTTTCTCAAACTGTGGGGCGCGCCCCACTTGGGGGGCGCGAGTATATTGAAAAGTAAAAACGAAAGAATAAAAAAATTATTAATTTACTGAAAGAAAGCAAAACACAAAATACATTCCGACATAATAAAAAGTAAAATACATATTTACACTGATAATACACTTATAAATGTATCAGTACTGTGCAATGTATTTCATAATTAATTTAACAGTACAGTACTAAGTTAAGAACAAGTTAAATAATTACCAGTGATCCTATGAGTACGTCATAAAATTATATATAAAATTTAATACTAGTCTTGATAATTTGTAATTTTAGATTAAATTACAAATTATAAGGCAAGTATAATGATAATTTATAATTAAAGTCGATATGTAGCTTTACGTCAAATTATTTTATTGAATTCGAATACATTGTTATTGTATGGAGGGGAGCGTTGTGAAAATTATAATTGAAAATTGGGTCGCAAGTATAAAAAGTTTGAGATACACTGCATCAGGGAAAAAAGGTAATTTCTTCTATATTTTTAAAATTGGTAAAGCGAAATGTTTTTAAATAAATTTTCCATTATTAAAAATTATATACTAATCTTTTAACATAAATTAACATACTTTTGTTCTTCAAAGATTAATATAATTATTATTTTGGAATTTCGGAAAATCTTTTAGTGAATATGAAATAGAAAGGTCTTTGATATTAAATGATTAAAATTTAAGGAAAGAAATTTTAGACCCATTTTCAAATTTTTAACAGAAGGGATATTTACGATGTTAAGAAATACTTCAGCTCTTTTTAGTAAAAAGAGTTAATTAGACTGTTACATATAACGTAATGAAAACTGTAGTACATGAACTTAATTATAAAAGTTATTTTGATGAAATTTGATTGAAAAAAATCTATCTGCATCGATATTTTGAATAGCCAATTACGACACATCCGCTGAATATTGCAAAAACTAATTAAAAGTTGTTTTTTTAACTTTTTAAAATTCAAAATATGAAGAGGAAGATGAAATCTTTGAGAAATGGTTTATTTCGAAATTTACTCTCATGCATCTTAATTAGAATGCATATTACTTTCCATTCATTTGTCAGATCAATTTATGAATGTTTAAGAAATAAACTATTATCTACTTATAAAATTTAGATTCTGTAAAAAATATTGTGTATGTGTCTGGAATTATAATACTGATACATATATAGTGTGTATATTTAATATTGCATCTGTCACTTTTTTCAAATGTGTATTAATTTTTTAAGTATGCATGATTATTTCTAGTAATCTTACACTTTAACATATTATTTAATAATTATATTTTATATTTCATGATACCAGAAAATTATTAGATATTAGTTTCTAACTATCATTGATTTTTAAAGGTATTGACAGGTGTAAAGGAATATGTAAATGAAAGTCTTAAAAAAGTGTGCTAATAATTAAAATACATTTCATTGAACTTGAATTTCCATATATTTCAGTTGTTAATATCTAAAACTAAGAGCTCTATACTGATTGTTTAATATTTATGTACAATTAAATAGCATGTTTTTGCTATGATTTAAGTCCTTTTAAAAATGTTATGATAAAAAATAATATTTATATATATATTTGTGATTATAATCAATTATTTTCAAAACAATTTTTTTTAATTTGCTAAAATTCAATAAATACAAACAATCAATTATTTACAAGGACTAATGTTATTCAGAATTGTTGATTTCTTATCATTATCTCTGTACAAAGAACAGCTGGTGAATAATTCATTCATTTAAAGATATTTGAATAATAAGAAAAATATCCCGAGCAGAATTTTTTTAAAAGTGTTTTATGACTTCCCAAGAAGAAACAAAACTTTCATATATTGCTAATTGTCATAATTTAATTTGAAAGAAATTAGAAAGAAAATGTGTTTAGTACCTTTAAAATAATATATTTTGTAGTTATCACCATATATTCATGTTCCAGTACACATTTTTGTCCTGAATAAATTATTGAAATGTCTTAACATCTTAAAGTATGTTATGAAATGTGTCTATTCAGTGTTTGTGAAATGGATGTTATGTATTTTGCCGCATTTCAGATTAAATTTGGCTTCATGTTATATAATTGTGATGTAATAAAGTCAATTATCGACCTTAGTGTTGTGTGGTTAATTTCCTGTCCCTTTGTGAGCAGGAATATAGCATATTATTTAAAAATTATTCCATTGAGATAATTACAGTGAGAAGAACCCTAACTCCACCTTCATTCTATTGCACGAGAAATGCTCGTTAATGTAAACATTAATTATACAAATAAGAAATGTTTTCATTTCTCTCACATTCGTATTCTTATTACTTTTCAAAAACATAAACAACTATTTTACCGGTACTTGCCGATTGATTGCAAAACAATTTAAATACGTAGTGAAACGATAAAAAATATATATACTCTGTATATTGTTGCATCATAACGTTTGATGCACGCTTACGATCCCTATTGTCATTTCTGATGTCCGGGGATGAGCAGAATGGCCAAATGGTTCATTATATTCTTCAAAAGGGACCTCGACGTACACCAGTCAAAAATTTTTGAGGGCATGAAAGAGCCCCGTCCAGAGGGTTTAAAGTGTCTTTTCGGAAGGTGACAGAAATATCGGGAAATCAGCGACTTGCGAACAAGGCTTCTTAGAGACGGTAAGACCGAGACATTGATCTTCTGCCCAATGATATAACGATGATTAAGACATGAACTTTTATCCAGTGAAAAACTGCCGGACAGGGGGAAATAGATACCATAATAGATGTTAACTTTCTTAATTAATTTATAAATAAAATTATATTAGACCAAAGTTGTGAGATACTTCTTGCTACCCAGGAATTAAGGAAACTTG
>BMAV01005546.1:394259-424003 GCA_019973955.1 Trichonephila inaurata madagascariensis | reverse complement strand
GATCTACACAGTGGGTCTTCAGCGGCTCTAGGCTCGAACTCAAGACACGGTGGCCACGAATATCTGATCATGACCCATAGTCTACAACGGCCTCTTCTTTATTTCAAATAGAGGGCTTTGAGAAAGTATTCTATTTAAAATAAGGGAAATTATGTTTTAATGCATTTTTTGAAGATGGTTACACTTATAGAAGACTATTATTATCGTTTGCATCCATTACTTATCTTAACAGACATGCATGCGGTTGTAGAACGGTATTCCGTTAACCCGCGATCACTCGCGCGGGGTGTTCTGTACACCCCAGCAACAAGAAAATCCTCCCAGGATTCTAAAAAGAATGCGCAGAGCCACGAATTTTTCTATAGCTGCACATTTTAGGTCATTGAACCTTCAGGCCTGATGCAATCCCTCTTTCTCGAATGATTGGAATGTAATGACCTTCAAAAGTTTATCTGGGGGGCTTAGAACTCCAGCGAGAAGTTGAGCATTTGTATACAGTCTTCTCTGAATGTTAAAATGATTAAAATATTATTTTTCTACTTTCTACTATCATTATCTCATTAATTATAAAGTATATTTGTTACTGGTATATACGTTTTATACTGGTTTATGAAAAAATATAAAATTATGTGTCTTAAAATAAAAATTTTGTATGTTTAGTTTAAATTAATGTGTTAGTCTCATTTGTATGCAATAAATTATATAATTTTATTTGTATAATACAAAAACATCTTGTACTTCATAAATATGTATCATAATGACATAATTTTATTTTCATAATTAAATACACGTGTTAAAAGTTTGGGGTGTTCTCTACACCCCGCGAGTAACAACGGTAGCAAAAACAGGCGCGAATGACCGCGGGTTAACTGTACTTATCCAGTTAAGGCCGTATCACACGTACATTTCCCGTGCAACGTTTTCGTCCAATTTTTGGCTTAATCTGAGGGGAGGATTGCCGTAAGCAAAATGACAGGCTCTGACGTCAGCCGCGCTTTATCTCCACATTGAAAAATTACTCGCCGATTTCTGTGCTTCGGAAAACGAACATCCAAAATTATTTTTTTTTATTTCGCTTGCGCTTTTGTTGATGGGTGTAAACAGAAATAAAACATCATCCTATTTAAAATATTATACGCCGTTAAAATAGTATACACCATTAAAATATTATACGGTATATCTGATGTATTAGACGAAACCAAATCCGCCATTTTGTTTATGACGTAGTGAGCCGAAGAACCCCATTGGCTGGAATTTCCAGCAACTTTTATTTGGAACAACTTTTTAAGTTCACTAGCAAAAAGTTGTTTTAAAGCCGTTGTAAAAATTGCACGAATTGAACGAAAAATTGCTTGAAACGTGTACGTGTGATACGGCCTTTAGAAGGTAAAAAATTGCCATAAAATAATATCAATCAAGTAAGACAGCATAATGCCAAACATAGAAGTTCAGCCTCACAGTAACAATGATGACATTTATTATTATAATTGCAATCGTCTTTGTTCATATAAAAAGGCGGCTCCAGCCAGATCATTTCTGAAAAATAAAACCTTGTTATGTGGTTGAATGATTTCAAACACAGAGATATACGCAGGAAGCCACAAAGCAGGTTTTTTGATTGTTTGGAACTGATAATTTATTCTTGGATTGTTCTTTTAAATACAACAGAGTTCCCTTTCAACATGAAACATTTAAAATACATTTGTCAATCCACAGTAGCACCGACTCAAAGCTTTCATATACAAAAAGTATAGTAATTCAGTTCTATAGTCACAAAAATGCATGAAGGCAATGTAACGCAAAGTCGCAGTAAGTTCTAAGACCTAAGTATCCTTCCACTCTACGGTGTTTCAATAGTTACCAAGCATTCTGGGCATTCAAAGGGTATATCTTTAAATAACCCCGATGGAGATCCCGATTCTATCTTTTGAGTATTATTCACAGGAGTATTCTCTCCTGTGAATAATGGAAACTATCTCTTTTTGATTACAATACCTCCTTGACTGGAATATTTTCTTATGTTTCCTTTTCTTTAGGATTTACAATTATTCGAACACTTAACCAAAATTATAGCAACAGAAAATGGGAGATTTCTACGGCCTATTAAGAATACTTTTAGCATTTTTAATTTGTCAGTTAAAAACAATACTTTCCGACCTAAATAATAAATCTTACATATTGACCGATGGCAAATTTAATTTAGTTTCCGATATCTTATTGATTTATTATTATTTATCCAACGTCCGAGCTTGACTCCTTGACCATCTGACGTCGATCCTTCCAGTACCGACTGACGATGTCGTCAATCGGGTATTCATCGAGTCCAGTGCATTGGAGCAGGTGGTCGCCGTCTATTCTGGCATGGCACCAGAGTGGGCAGGCCTCGTCAGCATCCAGGCCAAGCCAGTGGATGTATACTCCCAAAAAGACATGTGCGGTGGTCTTGGCGAAAGCGGGCAACAACCTCGGCTCTCTCCAGGTGCCTCGGGATTGGAACCATAGTGGCCAGAGTTTCTCATGGCTTTCCAAGGCTCTTGTTCTTTTGGTTCAGGATAGTATATTTGTCAATGAATTTAGAAATAATGTTCTTTGCTCTTATGGGAGTCAAGGGGACTTCCGGTTGGGCAGTGCTATATGTGTAACAGCGATCGTCGTTATCCGAGTCTCCAAGAGATCACTACAAATTTAGAATGACGCCTCGGTCTTCTGAAGATAAAAGAAACTTCCTTTTCAGGACGAAGACAACTACCCACGCATTAAGGTATCCGACTACATTCGGAACCGTGATTTTAAAAAACGCATACATGGATAATTTTCATGATATTTAGTGTCACTTAGATTAGAATACATGTATAAAATTGTTTTAAGGACATTTTGACAAAAAAAATTATTTAAATACATTATTTCGGCAAAAAATTAACTTAGAATAATTTTTTTTTCAAATCTCATTTTGTGAAAAATGCTTCTATTATAATAATAATATGCCTGTATACAGCTCAGACCTCTCTACAAAGGCTCAACTAGAATTTCTGAAATATATAACTTAGAAGTGGGTTTATCCATATTTTATGAAAACAGAGCGGAGCAATTTTTAAAAAAAAACGCCAATAATTATTTAAATGGGCGGTAACTCTGAAAATAATGTGAATTTTTCAAACATTCTAGTTGAGCCTCTGTAGAGAGGCCTGAGTTATATACAGGCAAAATATTATTATAATAGAAGCATTTTTCACAAAAGGAGAACATTTGGAAAAAAAAATTATTCGAAGTTAATTTTTTGCCGAAATATTGTATTTAAATAATTTTTTTTGTCAAAATGTCTCCTTAAAACAATTTTATACATGTATTCTATTCTAAGTGACACTAAATATCATGAAAATTATCCATGTATACGCTTTTTTAAAATCACGGTTCCGAACGTAGTCGGATACCTTAAGTTGCTGATATCTGAAACATTCCGTTTGTGAAAAAAAAAAAAAAATTGCTATTTTGATTTTTTTTAAACTTTAAATAGCTGTTTATGCAATGTATTTAAGGAGCAAATGTAACTATCTTTGAAACTAGATATTTGTTATTCTAAATTAGCAAAATTATACCCTAAAGCTTCAATACGTACTTAACTAGTTCGTGCTTTTAAGAGACCCAGGAGACATATATTTCAGAAAATAATCAACAATAAAAAAATGTTAATAAGAAATATAATTTCGAAATAAACTAAGATATTCATATAATATGCTTACACACTTGACTTACTTCATATCTTTGTTTCTTTAGTTTAAGAAGAATAAAAACATGCCTCACATCCCGACAGTTGAAACGTATATATTTCACTTTTTTAGTACTTATATAAAACAGTTTCTTGCTTTTGCATAAAAGGATTTCGCATTCTTGAAACAAAATAAAGCAGACATTCATGAGTTCAGACAGGCGAAAGAAAGAATTTATAGTTTCGAATTTTTAACATTTAATTTTGTTTCTTTTTCCACAGATTTTCCGTAAAATAATTTTCCAACCAATATTTTGCGCAGAGATCTTTGTTGCTCGGGAAATACATTTTGAAAGTAGGAAAAAGTATCTGTGTTTTCATGTTCTCTGTATGTTTGGAGAAAATAGATTTCATCTTCATTTAAAAGAAAAATGGAACTTTAGTAAGTAGTTCTCCCTTACAAAACAGGTTATATTTTCTTGTCTGATGTTTTTCCTTGAAATATACAGGGTATGCTAGAGAATTTTGCATTCTAGAACCAAAGATTTATTTATTTATTTTACTGAAAATAGTAAAAAAGAGAACATTATGCATTTGAATAAACGAAATAAGTTAGTAAAATATGTGAAAAACTGATTTACTCTTTCGTACGATATGCAATTCAAATGCTGAATATTTAGTCTTTCTTCAAGGGAAAATATATGAGAAAAATACACTAAAAAATTTTTCGGACCCACTGTCATATATAAACAAAGTAATTTATTATAGGCAGTTTTCAATATATTTTTATAAATGATTCAAAATATGTAATAACATAAGCCCATCATTTTCAAAAAATAAACACATTGAAAGTCAGATGATGTCTGACATTTAATAGATGAAATAACAGACATCAACTGGCTTTCACAATAACATATTACCAATGTCACATTTATCTGACCTGTGTTTGATTTTATATGGCAATCTACCAAAAACTTCCTTTTTTATTTATTTAAAGAGGTAAATAATTCAGATAGATCGTATTCTAACTTTTGTTTGCACTTATATGTTTATGTTTGGACTACACGCAAAATTATTATTAATTGCGCTCATTCACCGAATTTAGGTTAATGTTTTTATAAAATATTCCGCTTTAATTTTTTACTTTCGAAATACAAAAACAAACTATTTTTCCATAACAAGGTTAAGGACAATGCAATTCACGAAAGGTAAAAAAAAGATTACGTAATCGATTTATCTATTGTACGTAAAAAGTAAAAAGTTTGTTGCTTTAAATACTTGCGGCTTTATTTTTTACATATTTTCTTTTATTATGCTCATGCCTGCTTTTACCACTACGGACCTTATTTCTTAAACGAGTATTACAAAAATTATGTATTCCTTTTAATCTTTTTAATGGATTATAGGGAAACTAGTACAAAAGAGTTAAACATTATTCCTTCCTATCGATTAATGTACTACTATGAATTAAGTGCAATAAAAAAAATCGGGAAGATAAATAAAAACATGATAATGTTATTCAGACTTTTAAGACAAGAGTGGAAACAAAATTTGTCACGAAAATTATGTCAAAATAGCCTCCCTTGAATTCGCTTATTTTTTTACCATGTTTTGAATTAATATTTTTCTTTTTACTCTAATCTCTGCATATCATACCAACAGGAAAGGCAATTAATAGCTAAAAGCTTCAAATGATAACCTTACACTTGAAACACAATATTATTGTTTGTTTATGTGTAGGAAAACTAAATGTGCTTTCACCTGCAGCATAAATAAATAAACTTTTGACTCATGAATATAAACTAAAATAATGGCATTTTGATGTATTTTTCTAATGATTCTTTTTACTTCTTGGATTTTACATTTTAGAGCTTCTATGCTAATGTTAATGAAGTTCGTTCCTTTATCGCTATTTTTTTTTACTATTAGTTTTGCTTCTACATAGAGAGTAAAATATTATTATCAATTTATTTTATTTTGGTTAACTTACTAAATACATTCTGCATTAACAAAGGGTGTACCTTGAGTAGACATCGAGTTCTTATTGTTTATGCGACCAATAAATAGTACCTGACCATTCAATATCTTTTTTTACCAATAAAAAAATCAAAAATACATTTCTACAAGCATACACATTCGTCTCATAATTTTTTTTCTATTTAAGTAAACTCGTGCAATGATTAGGCACAATTTTGATAATCTATTGATGTATAATAGCAACTTATACATAATCAAGATTTCAAGGGAAAAAAATGAATTCAAATTGCAAAAAAATAAAAAATAAAAATGCAACAATCACGTTAACTGTTACGTTTATCTGTTGAACAGTTTCTTTGTAATTTCATTTTATTTTTGGCATTTGTGTGAATTAAAACACTTTTCCACTAAATTTTTTTTGTATAAAACAGATGAGTTAAAAAGATTATTCACTGAGGTTGCTCATAAAGTAAGCTCACAAATAAAATGTAATCGTAGAGGGTTGTGAAGTTTACTTATAATAAGTAAGATAAGCTTAATCATTTAACCTACAAAAGATTACATTTTTCTAAAAATTGGGGGGAATCATTTTTCCAAATATTATCATAAAAATTTTTACTATGAATATAAAAACTACGAATATATGTGTTCTGTGCCTTCTCTTTTCATACAAAGACGTACGTAGCCAAAATCTGCAAAACAAACACAGGAGGAAAGACGAGAAATGAAAAAAAGCTGAGATCTCATTCCAGAGATATCAGCTTTTATACCTTTCCCTAACGGAAGATCCTCGACTCTTCGTAAATCATATGCTTTCCGTATTTCAATGCGATGATTGGTTAGATAAGGTGGCTGAAGCAATATTACATCATTTCAGTATGAAATATATCTACGTGGATATTTTTAAGCAGATAAAATTGCAATTAAAATGCGTGTTACTTCCTGTCCTTGTAAGTACAGATAGTTGTTTGCCCTTCATGGAGACGATTTTGAATATATATATAGTTAATTTTTATCAATCAATACAGATTTTTGTGGCAGTTTGTTTTTATCTGATACCAATGATTCTTGACACTATCTCTAGCTCGAACTTTTCATGAAAGTAAACTTTGCTTAATACTATCATGAAGAATTTACTCCATTCCTCTAGAATCGTTTTCATGTCTGCTCAGTTTTCTTGTATACCGTTTTACTAAGTCTCGTCTTAATAAATCGAAAGCTCAAAAATCCATTGGAGAAGCGTAGAGTAATTTTATATGTATATCAAATGGGATACACTTTATTCTTATTTCTGATTCTTTTTTGCTACATAGCTGCAGTTGAATAAAACGTGTGACTAGAGACTTTGTACATATGAAGTTCAACTTCATCAATGTCCTTTCCATATAAGGTTGGAATTTCTTCTTCGAAAGTTGACTCTAAAGTATTTTTCAGATAGTAGAGCGCATTAATGTTTGCTTTGCATAAGACTTTTTTATTTTTAAATTGCTGTTGTTGGAAAATTCTGCAACCGTCATTAATCCCTCAAGGAAATTTACTTTACACTGACGAAACCATTTCATACGGTCATTCTCGTCAGTTGAGAAACGGAAACAGCAAACTTACTATAGTTTCTTAAATATACCCATGTTTTGTCGAATGTTACCACAGATTTCCATTTTTCAGCAGCGAGGTATTTTTATATAATTTTCTGCAATTTGTACTTCTTTCAGTAATTGGGGTTTAAAAAAGAAAACAAATGTCAGTTTAAAACAACTTTTTTACTTTAAAACATTATGAATGATTTTAATTACAGTGCCAGAAGACATTCCTAGCTTCTATGCGGATGTTTTTTAGGATCAAGGACTTTTTGCTTGAGTTTGGACAGTATTAGGATGAAATTTCATGGTCATGTTTTAATTTCTACTTCAGCTAGATGTATTTCCTTTTTTCAAATTTAACACACACACATATTTTATAAATACCTTTCACAGAAATGCCGCAACCAAGATTTTTACATTGCTTTACAATTTGTTGATATGGATTTACGATTTATTTTTCTCGGAAAGAGCAGTTAAGTAAACATCAAGACCCATATAAATTTTATATATATAGGCCATTTTTAAAATAAATATTTTATTTTACATTCCAATCAAAAGAAACATTAGCAGACGATTATTCTGAAGTTGCCAAAAATTTATCTCAAAATCCAAAAAAAAAAAATATATTTTTTTGAAAGAAAATTTTTATAGATCTAGCACACATACACACACACACACATTTCGTGGCTAAAATTCATCTACATAAACATGTTGGAGAAAACTTTTTTTAAAAATATTATAATTCTAAGAGGGGGGCGCGAGCACATTGAAAAGTCGAAAACAAATGATTATTCAAAAAATTATTAATTTACTGAAAACAAGAAACAGGATACATTCTAATATAATAAAAATAAAATACACATTTACACTGATGTATTACACTTATGAATGTATCAGTGCTACATAATGTATTTTATAATTAATTTAACAATACTAAGTTAAGAACAAGTTTATTAATCACCAGTGACCCAATGAGCTTATCATATATATAATTAAAAACAAAAATTAACACTTATCTTGATAATTTGTATGGTTTATAATTAATATCTTAACTGCCGATTAAAAGTTACACGATTCGCTTCCCAATGCCAACCGTTTACCACGTAGACGCGCGTATGTGATGTATTGGGGGAAGGGAGGAGGAATAAAGAAGGAAATAATCTGATGCATGTAAATCCGTCGCAAACATTGTCATAGTCCTTTTATTGCATTCTAAAGCATTCGGGACAATTTTATGATAGCAGTGCACAGAAAAGATCGTACTTCGGAAAGACGTATATATATACGCCCGGGGAAAAAAACGCTTTGGCTTAGCGAAACGTTTATTTACGGCGGGGGCGCTTAAGAAGTTAAATCGTATCGCAGTTTTAGCGTCAAAGTACAGTATTATTGAATTGAATACATTGTTATTTTATGAGGGGGACACGATGAAAATTATGATTTAATATTGGATCGCGAATATTGTAACTTTGAGAAGCACTGAATTAACCACTGAATCGCATAAGAAAACGCCATTCCACCAATATTTTTATAATTGCTTGTTGTAATCCCTCACAACTGACACAATTTCCACAGCCATGAATATAAACAACTTAAATAAATGCTTTGAAAAATAACTATATTAATACATTTTTCTCTCTCTATTTGAAATATATAAGTACCATCATATATAATCTCAAACGTTCGGATGTTATTTGCTTTCAGTCACAATATCAATCAGTTATGTCAGTCTTTAGTTAAAGTGCACTCCCAAATGAACTCTTTTCAATGTACACTTGCGACGGGCTCACGCGTCTTTTCTTTAACATAACCTCTGGGTTCTTTGAGGGCCAAGATTAATAGCAACTCTTTTCCAACCAAAACCCGAGAAGCGAAATGTGAAAAAGAAATGCAAATAAGATAGCTTTTAAATAACAGAAGTTTCAGTAAAAAGATATGGCAATTTTGGAGAATGTTATGTTTGAAAGAGATACAAGCGTGAATTGATAGCCAATTGTGGAGTTACCTGGAAGATAAGCCATTAAGTCAAGGTGCATACCATTGCACGCGCGCCCAGACGTTTCTTCATAAGATTGAGTCTAAATTTGGATTAAGGTAGGATTGATTATTTGATATTAGGACTTGTAATATTATTAGAAGTGAGAGTAGGCGGATTAAATAATTATAGTGGTCTAAGTTACACGATTCGATTTAACTATTACTGTGTGTTTGTTCATTATAGATTCTCGCTTAAATAATATCATCTAAATTGTTAGACATTTAAGTTGTATTCTTAATAAAGTCATATTAAGAATTAAAAATGTCTATTCCTTTTGCAAACCTTACACCTCTAGCTCACGCTGACAATCAAAGACACGGTCACCCAAGGGGGACGGTATCACACACTATTAGTTGCACTTTTATACAGTGTGGGCTTTCATACAGCAGTTTGTTTCTACTGAAGAGCAAAAAAGTGTTTCTTACCGATATTATAAATTTGCTACCGTGAGAAACGTATTGGCTTTTAGAGCAAATATTACATTGGAACTATCCCTCAAATATAAACCATTTTCAACATATCAACAAATTTCTATGTCCTTATAGACCCGAATAATTCATTTATTGGACATATATTCACAGTCTTCAATAATTAGTTTGATATATTTTTACACATTGCTTCTCGTTCAATGAGTGGTTTCCACTAGGGATTGCAATATATCGGACCAAAAGTTCAATACCGGTATCGGTATTTCTTATAACTTAATACCGGTTTATGAGTATATATATAATGAATCTGAAAAATATTTTGAACCCTAAAGTATAATATGAAAATACAACGTGAATGACACACTTACCAATTTATAAAATATGCGAAATATTACGCAATTTCTTCGCAAGTACAACCTTGGTTTCTCAGATACGAAAATCAGACTACGAATCCTGCACGAATGCAATATCGCTCTGAGGTGTATTAGGATAGTTTTGGGCTTGGTGGTATTCACATATTTTATAACTTCTCTTGATTGTACAATACAACTTTGTATTCACAGTCAAATTAATTTCATCCGTTAAGGAGACATTGTAGTAACAGGTGTTGATGAATGAAGGTAGGTAGATGAGCTTGGATATGGTATTCCTCTTTCAACGAAAATTTAGTTAGTAGTAGTGTATTTAATTCTATTTGTCAGAGAAATAATTTATATATGTATATTTTTACGTTCAGTTCAGTAGTCTTTTATCCTGTTGAATTTTGCAATGAAAAAAATCAGATGGTAGATTTAATGAGTTGTCTTAGAACTGTATAATCGGCAAGTAAAAATAAAAATTAGAACAACGGAATGAGCGGAATAAAGACGTTTAATATGTTCCCCTTCTAAACTGGATGTAAATTTATTTCATTTATAATATATTTAAAGCATGGTGCAATAATTAACACTATAACATAAAAACAAAAATTTATACTATTTTGTTATGTTGGTGATCCCTGAACATATGGTGGAAACAATTTAAAAAGATTCTAGTAAATGCCGAAAAACTAGTATTTAAACTTGTAAATACCGGAATTACAAAATTGTACAAATGGTTCAAAATACGTATTCGGTATCCCGGGATACCGGTATTACAATCCTTAGTTTCTACAAAAGACACAAGAAGTAATTAGACGTAACATATGGCAATGACTGTTCTGTCGACAATTTCAGATTGAGGACAGTGAGTACTGCAATGCTTCTCAAACTTTCTGAGTTTACGACCCAGTATTCAATCATTATTTGCATCGCTCCCCCCTTCATACAATGACGATGTATTAAATTCAAATATGCTTTACTTTGACGCTAAATCTACAATACGACTTTAACCCCTTAAGTACCCCCGACGTATATAAACGCCTCGCGCTCAGCCAGTGTTTTAATTCCCATTTACGTATATATACGTCTTTCCGAAGTGCTATCTTTTCTGTGAACTGCTATCAATAAAATTATTCCGAAGGCTTTGGAAAGCAACAAAATGACCTTGACATTGTTTGCGAACGATTACCTCATTTCAGAGGATTTTTGATTATTTATTCCTTTTCTACTCCCCTCAATGTACCACATACGCTTACCTATGTGCTAAACGGTGGCATTGGGAAACGAATCACATAATTTTTAATCGACATTTAAAGGAACAATTATAAACCGTACAAATTATCAAGATAAGTGTTAACGTTGGCATATAGTTTCATATGACAAATTCATGGGGTCACTGGTAATTATTAAACTTGTCCAGAACTTGGTATTGTTAAAATAATTATAAAATAGTTTGTGCAGTATACTGATACATTTATAAATGTATTATAGTGTAAATGATTATTTTATTTTTTGTTATGTCAGAATGTGTTTATTTGTTTACTTTCAGTAAGTTAATATCTATTTAAAATAATCTTTTGTTTTCGACTTTTCAATATGCTCGCGTCCTCCTCGTAGGGTTATCACGCCCTCTAGGGGGTGCGCCCTACAGTTTGAGAGACACTGGAGTACTCATCTACAAGACCGTCATAACTTGGTGTCATAGGTGTGCATGCTACCTTCTTGGAACCCAGGCTCCTAGAACGTATAACACACATATCGCTGGAATTCTCCAAGACTGAGAGCATAGGGGGCTTTCTCATCCAAGCTCTATTTTTGACCCGTGCATTCCGGAGAAAAATAGCTCTTGATATTATAGATAGCCTACTAAATATTCCGACAATAAATGCTTGTTTCTTATTTATAATTGTGGGTTGGGTAGCCTAATTAGTATGGTCACGAGCTCGTGTTGTCTGCGTGTCACGATTTCGAGCTCTAGTGTCAACCAAAACACACAGTGTAGAACAGGGGTGTCAAATTTCCTGCCCACAGTTGGCATATTTATTGCCCTTCCGGCCAGTATATTTGCACAAAATAATATATAAAAATTTTTCAAATTTCTCCCGAAATAGGGAAGATATTAGCAGAGAAGAGATGTCAAGTAACTTAAACATTAAATTTTTCTTCTACTTTTGTTTATGTTTATTATAAAGTATTATTCGCGAAAGAAACTTGCGTTTCTGTGATTCTTGATATTTTTTGTGACCCACCTAAAGTTAAGCCTTGTTTGTTTGACCGAAGTTAGCTTTTGAATCTGACACCTATGGTGTAGAAGGACTGAAGCACGTTAAATCTTTCGGATATAAAACGGTTCCGTTGGAGTGGTGAAATAGCTTGTAAAATTAGTACCAATTTAAATGACCTTCTCATTTGATCCGGTTTCAAAATTACGAGATCCGTCATCAATATACCTCGCGTTCTTTTGTAGTGCGATGTTAAAAACATGATTCTTTGGCAGTATTTGGATACATTATGTGACACCGTAAGAAATAAATAAGCCAATATGACATGATATTACCAATACTTTGATAACGGTTTATGAAGAGTTTCTGCGGAAGTTTTCCTATAATCGTCAATACTTTTTTAAGTTGATCTTTACAGTAAAATCAGTAAAGACTTGTACTGTCCCCAATAAGTGACATCACATATTTATTACTAAAACGTTAATAAATATCAGGGTAATTTACAAAAAGGAAGCAAATTATTTTATTTTATTATATAATGTTTACGGAATTTTAAAAGTGCATGGATATTTTTTGGTACACTTGAAAAATCGATTTTTTTCAGTTAAAAGACAGAAATAGTCTACGTTGTTTAAGTGAAAATCATAACAAAAGGCTTCAAACTGCTGTAAAGACACAAAACAGCTCAAAGTTTTAAAGTTATGGATGAAGAATTTTTCAATAAAATGAAGCAGACGTATAAAAAGAAATTATTTAAAATCAATTTAATCCTCTTCGATAAACATCGTATACTACTTTGTGGGTTAACCATCAAAGTGCGCGTAGATTTATTGAAGGTTACATAAAACGATATTTCGTAAGTACGATCCTTCTTTATTAAATTCCTACGTTGCGGTGAAAAATCGTTACCGGCAAGCTATATTTATGGATCCAAAGAGAAAATCCATTTCTTCTGAAGAAGTTTCGATGAGGTTTTTAAATTTCTTTTTAAATTTTTGTTTCTTTATAGTCTCTCTCACTTGAATGGTTTTAGGTGCTTGTTAAATTTTTCTGAAATATATTTCCAAAAAATTTCACAACCAAACATTTATTTAACTGAATAGTGAAAGAAAAATAGTACCAGTATTCGACAAATTACCATATTTGCATAATGCAGGGTATCCATAATTTAGTAAATAGATAAAAATAGATATACTATCTCACAAAAAATATATGTAGCTAGAAGGAAATCAGCTACTACCACAAAACTTAACATGCATGTATATGAGAAGATAAGCAAGTGATTACAAATTCAGAAGAGCATATTGATTTATTAAGAATGTATGACATGAAAAAGGTTACAAATCAGTAGACAGTAAATCCACTTCTGTTAGCTATACAAGGCTTGACATTGCATTTGTGAGGTCACCTATGACCTTCTGTGGAAGATCCAGCAATAATCTTTGCAAATGGGCTGTTGTTAATTCCTCAGTATTCCGGGACGGCTGCAGTTGTCTTCCAAGCACGTCTCAGGTGTGTTATTTTAGAAGGGGTCTAGTGACCCGACAGGCCACGGTAGTACGTCGTACCTTTGAATACATTCTTCGGAGAGTTGCGTAGTATGTGGATGACAGTTATCTTTCTGAAAAACGATACATGGGCGACTTAATAGTGTAGGCAGGCTATTAAGTCGCCTAACTGGCTCTAAAATCTCGTTCACGTAACTGAGAGCTGGTAAAGTTCGTTGAAGGAGGACTAGAAATAAATGTGTACCCCAACAAATCACTCCTCACACTATCACACCTTGTGTACTCGCCATATGACTGTTGACAAACAATGCCGATCAGACCGAGTGCCTGGACGTCTCCACACGTGTATGCACGGTCATCAACATGGGTACTAAATCGAGATTCAGCGCTGTAAATCCATCACCTCAAGTTGTCACACTCCAGCTGTCCAAGGTGAGTAAAATTCCAGTCGACACTGCCTTTAATGTGGGGTCAGTAGTAGGTGCTTTGGTGTTCGTCGGCTTTTTATAACTACGTCGCGCAGTCGTCTCCGAATGGTTTTTCTTGATACCACTGAATATCTAGAAGATTGTAAATCGCGCCACTGTTTTGATTGTGCGATAAGCCACTTGTTTGTGTTCCTGGGATGTCCTGATCCTACGTGATGGTTGACTATTCATTTGACGATTCATTATTGCCAACACCGAACAACTATCATATCGCTCCGACCACGGTGTTGGCCCCAATACGCCTGTTTGACCCACCTGATTCTCTGAGGCCTAATATGCACCCTCTCTCAAAGTCCAACAATTGTCCGTACTGCCAACAGTTATGTTCTAAGCCATCTCTAGTCACAATACCGTCCATCTAAGTCAAAAGATTTGTTTGACCTATGGCCGATCAATCATGATTTTAAACTCTTCCGGATGCACGTCTTATAAGCACATAGCACGTACCCTTGTCTCATAGGCGGCGAAATTTTAATCATTTGCATATCTCTTAACTAGACCACATTCCAGCTAAGTTTTGTGACAGTAGCTTCCTTTCATCTGGGTGCATACATTTTATTTGACATAGCGTATATTTTTAAATAATGTAGAATAAGAGATATATGAGAAAAGACAAGCTGTATTAGTGGAAATTTTGTTATACACTTCAAAGAACTTTATTTTAATACATTTCAGTATAAATACAGTTATTTGATCGGAGGATATGAAATCTATCCTCGATTTCACTCCAGAAGTTAATAAGCCTTTTTCGGAGTTATGTTAACAGTTACTGTGGTGGTTTTTATTATTGATCCTTCAGTGCTAAAAATTTCTATAACAAAAACTCAACTCTTCAAGTACTTTTAAAAAAAAATTGGAGTAACTTCAGAAGAACGTGATGGCCAAATAAAATTGGTTCAATTATACAAATATAAAGATTCAGGAATCTTTCATCAAGTAAATCAAGCACGTGAGTTGCCCAATGGCAAGGAATAATTAGAGAAGAAAAAATTTTATTACATTTCTACTACTTGCTTTGTAGCAAAATTTCTCAGCATTTACTAGTAAACGTTCGAATTAATTGATGATTTCAATGACAAGAAAGGATTCTAGGATTCCAAGGATCAATTACTTTTTCATGAGTTAATGCGCACCAAATATTTAGTGCTAACTTATTCTAATTTCGTTACACAATACGCGTGTTCTAATCCCTAAATTTTGAAATAAATATCATTTATTTATGAGAATTCACCATAGAAACTAGAGTAATCCCTTTTTTTAAACCTTATAAAATATATTAGGAATAATTAATTGTTTAGCACTAATTTATTCACTATACATCTCTCAAAAGTCAAAAATGTTTAAAATTTTTTACGTTTACTGACTACGTTCGGAATCACATGATTTTGAAAAAGCGTATGAGGGAATAATTGTTTTTGATATTTTGTATCAATGGAATTAGAACATGCATATAAAGTTTAAGAATAATCATACAAGAAAATTTATTTAAATGGGGCTCTGGCCAAAAATGGAGGAAAATTTATGTATTTTCAGATAATTTTCCTTTTATAGAAAATAGGTGAATTCACCTTTATAAGTGGTTCCATATATTTAGTTAAGACTTTTCTCTAGAGACTGAACTAGGATTATTAAAAAATTCACTTCATTTTTTTTCTGTTATGATCTATTGAAATTGTATATATATATATAACCAATGTTATTCTTGTTAAAATTTCTCTATTCTAATGTATTGCAATATGAATAAATCCAAATTGCACGAGTATGCCTCAAAAAAATCCACGTTCTGTAAGAAGTCTACATATATAGGCAAAATATTATTATATAGACATTGTTCAAATAAGAAGGAAGTTTAAGAAACAGATTATTTTTTCTACATTTTTTTGTCAAAATTTGTATTTAAATAATTTTTTGTAGTAATATTTTTAGAAAAATTTTGTTCGTATATTCTAATTTATAAGTAACACTAAATATTTTTTTTAAAAAAAACTTATTTATACGTTTATGCAAAATTATGATTCCGAACACAGTCGGATACCTAAAATTAACCACATAAATTCGAAAGTTCCAATTTTAGATAGGAATTTCAACTTTGAACTTTACAGAATATAATGAAACCAAAAATGGTGACAATAAGAGCATTACAAATAATTAATTTTTGAATCTGTAAATGAGCTATGATTTAAAATTATATTCTAAGTTACATGAATTTCAGATCTACATCGATTGTTCGAGAATAACCCTCTTTCGAAAACAGTACGATTGAAAACATCAATATGATTTTTGACTCCTCATTTTGACGAAGAATATCATTAAGTACAAAAAACATAGGAAATGTATTTCATTTCAAGTTATTGTCTGTTTTCATAAGCAATGCCGGAAAAGAACGGTGCTCGTACACATATAACAAAGGAAATTGAAAACAAAGCAAACCTCTCAACATCACTTTATTATTAGCAAGTTTTATTCATAAAAATGTAAAGAAAATATCAACAGAAAGGAAGAAATACAAGGAAAGAACAACTCCTCTTTTCAATTTATTTTAAGTACTTTGTTCATATCAGAGAATCAATTATTCAAAAATAAACTAGTGATACGATTCAAAGCAAGACTTCAATGAAATGTTGAACACTTCAAAGGCATCTACTCCCTGCATCGAATACTACAATATATTTCGAATAAATCTATTTTTAGAACATTCTAGCATGTTCTTCTATGCACAAGTTTGACGGGTTGTGAAATGTTTGTTAACGACTTACTTCCGCAATTTTATTCCCAACTCAGTTTAACATAAAACAATTTATTTAAAATAATTAGATGGATTTGGAAGGAAATTTGCTATTTGAGGGTAATATTCTTTGTTCTGTGATAGGCAATTACCGGAGTGTAACGATTAAAAGCAACGCTTTTCAGTCACTTGTTTCACAGAAATGATATATTCTCTCTCAACACTTTTTTTTATTTAACCCCTCGCCAAGAACGCTACAAGTTCTATCGAGAGGCGTGTGGCATCTCTCAGATGTATTACCTTATATTTAAATTTGAAAATGTTTTAATCATTTTATTTTGAATATATTTGACATTAAATCGTAATATTTTATATTAAATATTAACATAAGGTGCGGTGTTTGTTACTCAAACTCTTAATTTCCGTGTTATCTATTACACTACCTACCTATCAATATAATAAATGTTACTGATCAATGTTATCAATATAATGGTTGCACGTATCTACCTCTAGCAACTAAACATTCATTGGCCGTTAGGGATTAAATCAGGGGTACTCAACCGTTTTTTCTACCGGGCCGCATATATATGATAGCTATTTCAAGAGGGCCGCATATATATGATAGCTATTTCAAGAGGGCCGCAACATGAGAATTAACGGAGGGGGGGGGAATGCTTTAAGATCAAGATAACATAGAAATTTTAAAATGTTGAAATTGATCAAAATACTATTAAACTCCTATTTTGCTTTTCCTTAATTATTATTATTTTTTTATTTTTGTCAATTAATTTTTCTAAACTGGAAGCATTTAAGAATCACAGTTTCTGCATCAGTAAACAGTATCATATAATTACCAATAATATAACACATTTCATAGGGTGCCTTTCTTACCGCTCTGACATTACCACTGACAAACCATTTTTTTGCTGCTTTAAAGATTATTCAAGAAAACCTACTTATCACCTTTTCAAAGAGATATTCGAGGAAAAGTGTCATTGAATGTATGATTCATGTTTTTTTTTTTTTTTGGTATTTTTTAAATAAAACAATTTCGTTAAAAATCAACAATTATTGAACTATGCTTGTTTTTCACTACAAAAAAGTCAACATCTCAATCGTATCGAAACAATCTATTTCTTCGAATATTTTTCACTTGCAAGATATGAAAGAGGGTTACAAAATTAGTTCCACTCTTAAAATGGTCACTACTCCACTGTTGTCTATTATCACTAATCAGAAAGTACAAAAAAATATCAATTCGCACCCATATCACATTGACAGCAAAGAGACTGATTTTTTAACAAAGAGGTTCTCACCAAATTTTCATAAATAAATGAATTTCTCAGAGCAATAGGCCATGACCGGGCCGCTTAAAAAAGCCCGATGAACCGCATGTGGCCCTCAGGCCATAGGCTAAGTATCACTGGATTAAATGATACAAATCAAAGTAGTTACGATGCGTTAAAAGGGATGGATGGAAAAGCAACAATGTGGTTCAACAAAATTGGTTCACGTATGAAGTTCTGTACTGAAAAATTAAAAAAAATATGAACATTGAAACCTTCTTTCGTAACAGTCTCAATGAATAAAATTAATCGCGTTTATAAATAATAATACAAATTAATCTTAATGGTGGACGCAATTTTTAACAAATTACTTTGGCACAAACTTGATTCCGTTAGTTACACACGTCCGAAGATTACATTTAAAATATATTTAGAAACTTCAATTTAAACGAAAACACATCACAAAGGTAATGGTTAAATATCACTGTCACCAATATCTATATACATTTCGAGATACTTTGTTGCGCTCTTCACAAATCATCTTACAAAATTCAAGCATATAAATTTTTCGAAATTTACACAACAAAATTTTGAAAGCCTTCTTTTATTGAACTTCTGAGAACTGGAGCGGTAAATTTTGTTATAAGTTCTTGATATCCTGGTATGACCAGCGTATCATGAGTTCGAGCCCTAGTGGGCCACCGTGTAAAGGGAGATAATGCACATTAAGGTATCGGACTATGTTCTGGATCTTGATTTAAAAAAAAAAGCGCATAAATGGATAAATTTCATGATATTTAGTATCACTTAGATTAGAATATATGTATAAAATTGTTTTAAGGACATTATGACAAAAAAATCTTTTAAATACAATATTTTGGCAAAAATTAACTTATAATTTTTTTTCAAAACTTTCTCCTTTTATAAAAAAAATGTTTCTGTAATAATAATACTTTCCATATATAAAGTAAAAAATTTTTCCAGAGAGTCTGAACTAGAATTTTTGAAAAATTCACATTAGTTTCATAGTTACCATTAATTGAAATAATTATCGGACATTTTTTTTTTCTTAAAATTTCTTACCTTTGTTGTAGTGAAATATGGATAAAACCATTTCGAAGTTATATGTTTCAAAAATTCTAGTTGAGCCTCTGTTCAGATGTCTGAGCTATATACAGGCAAAATATTATTATAATAGAAGCCTTTTTCATAAAAGGAGAATGTTTTGAAAATGGGTCATTCTATGCTCAGTTTTTGAACAAATATTGTACTTAAATAATTTTTTGTTGTAATAATAATCTTAAAACAATTTTATATACGTTTTCTAAACTAGGTGGCACTAAATATCACCCAATTATAAGTTTTTGCAAAATCACGGTTCCGAATGTAGTCGGATACCTTAAACCTGTTGAGCTCGAAGTTCTCCCATTGGCATGATGTGGTAGTTTGGAGAGTGGGTTTTAGCTCAGATATCATCCTCGTCACTTTACCGTGTATCAAAACGAAGAGGTTCATTGTATATGACTCTTATTGCTTCTAAATGAGATGTGTTAAGAAATTAATCAATTCCGGTTCTATTTAATGCAAACCAGTTTTCATTTTTTTTCAGGCAGGATAAAACTTCAATGGATACTATGAAGTCACCTAACTCGTAACCATAACTCTTAGCTGCCGAAGCCACTTGTGTCTCGACTAAACCTTGTGTTTACACTATTTTGTAAAAAAAACAGAAGGCATTTTTAGATGCTGTTTTCTGACCCTCCAGCTATTGGAGTGATCTTGAAAATGTTTTCTTTATATTCCCAGGGAAATATAAAGAAAGATTTCCGTTTAGAAACAAAAAGATATTTGTCTAGACAAACTTCAGGAAATTTGTTTTCAGTGTGTGTGTTCCAAAAACGAGAACAGTGTTTCGTAGTTTTTTTTTTTTATCTCTTACAAAAATACTTTTCAACTTGATTTTTCTTGAAAGCTCCATTTTCTTAAAAATCACAAAAACTTCAATGAAATAAATGTTTCTTTATAAGAACAACTCATTAAAAAAGAAAAGATGTGTTTTAGGACAAAACAATATTCAGAAGTGTTTCTATTTTGAACCTGAGTGTTTTTAAGTTTCGTTTTTAATCAGTGTTACAATATTAAAAAAAAATACATTGCAAAATATTTGGAAATATATATTTTGTAAAACCGAAATACCCCATTATTAAAAAAGTATAAATAATGAAAATCAATTTCCTTGGACATTGGTAGAGTCTGAATAATGCTTGAAATTGCACCATTTGTGGGTGTATGTAATAGAGATTTCTACGTACCGCAAAAACCGGCGTATAACGTGCATCTATACTTTCAAGCTGCATTTTTTAATTTTGAGTTATATTCACCGTAAACGCAGATTGTATTAACGTGATGCTCTTGTGTTTTTAAGTCATTTATTTATTCGAAGTATTATACCAGGCTTTTGAAAAATAGTATACTTCTAGATATGCAACTCTTTAAGATCATAAAGTATGTCATTTCTTTAAAATTAACTGTATTTCGATATATATAGAAATTTTTAAATATCTCAGCTTAAAAAAAAAAAAAAACCATATTTGTTAAATTTTAAGTTTGTAGGGTTAAAAGCTAAAAAAGGATTTTTTTTTATTTATAACACTCAGTAACTCCCTTTTGGGTCGATTTTTGAAACACTTTCCTAAGCTGATCTCTGCTCAGCAAAAGTAACATATTATTACAAATTTTGTGCAATGAATGCTTAAAATAGTGTAAATAATTTATATCTGGATACTACTGGTACTATTACTTACTGTTGTATTTATTTAACGTTAAAATTGTAATATTCGCAAGCAGCGCCGTTCCTTACATTATAATGGCCATTCAAAGGAAACAGCGAAATATTGGCGATAGAGACAATTTAGCATAATTTTTGGCTACCACGTTGGCAACTTGGCGATTGATCGAACGGCGCAGAAGTTGATATGCCGTAGCGACACCTGGTGGTGAGCTGTAACGAAAAGGGGGGATACCTTAAAAACCTTCTCCGTAATAAATACATATACATGCCAATTTTCATAGTGATCGGTTAAACGGTGTTGGAGTGATGCGATTTCACATATACATACAACCATTTTATTATATATAGATATTAATAAAGTTTTTGTTTGTCTTTTATATTCTTATGAATACAAAACGCATTTTATTTCCGTATTTATATTCATTTGCATCATGCATATATTTAGAAAAAGACACTTATAGCGGAAACCGAGCAAAATAAATTTATATGGAAACATGAAATATCTCTTCGCAAACAAAATGAGTATACCATAAATCATTTTAGCTAAATACCAAAATAAATTGAAGCTAAATGCATAGAAACACGGCACAATCAAGTTTTTTACTAGTTGCTCATATGTTAAATAGAAAATGTTATATCCTAATTTGTTAATATTAGTTAGTAAATTACATTTTTTATATTAATTATATTTTTCTACAATTTTGTTTTTCAGTGATGAAATGGAAGTTGCTGATGCGGTCATTAGAACCAATCATACGTATCAAAATAGACTTTTAAAAGTATTTAATTTTAATGATTAAAACAAAATTGCACACCCAAAAGAGAAATACTTCTTGCAATTAATTTTTTTTTTATAAAATGTGTTAAAAACTATTCTTCGATATTATTAAACAACTTTCTGCAAATTTACTGTAGCTGCAGTAAAATAATGCTTGATAAACAACATTAAAACAAGTAAGTTTATTGTTGAAAAGAGATAAATTAGAATGCATGATGGTCTCGTTTGAATTTATATTCTAGATAGAATATTTAAATAAATATCCAAATTGTGACTTTTTTAACCAATTCCAAATGAATTTTGGTGAAAAACAGAATTTATAAACTGAAAGGATAAAAAAAAAATAATAATAATGATAGAAAACGACAAAATTAAAGTATGAGACATATTAATCATAGAAAAGTATAAAAACAACTTCCTAAATATTAATTCAAAAACATTAATTTCATAATACCGAATAAATGAAATTCAGTAATTGCAATTTCTCTCATTAAAATTTACTTATGCTATAATACATATGTTTATACTTTACGAAAAAGACATATTGAGTCAGGTGAAAATTTTTATCATGAAATATAATTCGGATATAATTATATTTTAAAATAATATTTTTAACCAGAAAAAACTAAGGAGAATAATCAAATTTTACATCATTAAAATTTGATGCATTTTTCTCTTTTCTAGCAAACTCAATTTAACCGGTTATTTTCCATGGAAATATGAAACAGTTTATATATATATATATATATATATATGTGTGCGTGTGTGTGTGTGTGTGTGTCAGGCCCCAAGCTTGCTAGTAGACAAATGAAGGACATCACCTCTAAATAACAGTTCTTTATTCTACTTAAAGCACAGTAAATGCAACATGGCGACCATTTGTTGTACCATCTAATGGAGAACTAAATACAACATCACAGCGAGGAGTCACCAATCTTCTCTTTTCGCATATGCTCTCACTGCGTCAGCCTGTCGCTGGGCATCGCTGGATGTCAATTTATTAGTTGATTCAAAGCACTTAATTATTATTATAATGTCTGTATTCAAAATGACTGAATCCAAATGCAAACAGACAAGCAAATCAGCCCTATGATTTATAGCATTTCTCATTTCTATGAAATACGAAATTGAAATATTAGACACCCCATGTTTTCAAATATTTAGTATTAAAAACAGTTGTAGTTTCGTTTTCAATGTCAAAGAATTTCCATCATTCTTCCATCGATACTATATCTAGAAAGAATTTGGATTACATCATTGTATGATTATTGTGTTTGTGTTGAGAATCAGAATTAATAATTCATTAGCGATGGACTTCATAATTTAACAAAATTACATCATTCTTTTCATGAAGATGAAAGATAGTTTTATTAAGGTGTAGTTCAATAACGATTATGAGAAGGAAATCGGATTTTTCAATGAGGTATTAATTATTGCAGTAAAGTTAATTGCGTTCAAGTACGAATAATTTAGTAGGAAACCTTTTTCTTAATATGGAAAAATCGAGAAATAAGCATAATTTTAAAGTGCATAAACATCATTTTTCGTCAAAAATGATGTATCTACTTTAAAATTATTTCGAATCTTAATAAATGAATGATTTTAAGAGCATAAGAAAAAAAAGAGCTTTATTCAGAAATAGATCTTGTTATAAAAAATAGTACATACGTATTCAATAATTTTGTAAAAAAAAATAATTTACAAAAAGGTTTTTTTTTGTAAAATATCTCTGTCCTTTCTTTTAAGGTTCTCATTTTATAATATTAAAACATAATGCAATAGGAAATTAAAGAAAATTGAGTATCAATATCATTTTACTTGAAGAGATAAAAAATTTTAACAAGTGCTAATCCTACCAGATCAAATGTTTCCCAATGCATTCAGTCATGAATCAAAAAGACGCTCTTATCATCAATGGGCCGTTACGTTACCCTTTTGCTACATTACTTCAAATCAAAAGCAAGTTTAATTCTGGACTCACCACTATTAAAACACCAATTATGGTTTGTTTGAATGTGATGTGAATTTAAGTCGACCTCACCACACAAAAAGCTTCAGTTCCACCCATGACCCATGCCACCTGACGTTTGTACTGTCTTAGTTTCAACTGTCATGGAATAATGTATTCTATTTCAAAACTGATCATTAAGTATGTGTTATTTTCTTACTAGGGAATTTGTCGATACTTCACAAGTCCTGTTAGCGTGGTTTTGAAAGTACGAGGTACGTCTTTTATGGTTCAAGAATAGCGTTAAGGGGATTGATTACTAGCACCACTGTTCAGAATTCGGCACAAGAACTATTGGTGATGGATTTCGTACTATTGAATCTCGGTCAAGTTATAATTCCCCTTCCCCACAGTCTGGCTATCTAGCTCCAATGCTCTTATACTCTACAGAAAATGGCTCGAAACCGTATGATGAATTCTATACATTTCCTTTCATTAATTACCTTGAGGAAATAATTCATTAACCCTTGTCTGAGTTTAAAACTTGGTTTTATGTTATTTAAACCCTAACAATGTGTGTGTTAGAGTTAGTCTATGCGTTCTTATTAAAGTCACACTAGCGAGAGAGAATTGCCTTGCGATAACTTTGGTGTAAGGGAGAACAAGTTAGATTGGATTGCAGTCGGCCCAAGAAAGATCAGACAAATGCTCTTCTATTGGATCAAACTCAGACAAGTGTTTGAATATTTATCTTACGATCTTAACTTAATCGAAATAAATTTCTACCTCTTTTTATAATCCTTGAATGAGCGTAAATATAGTTCGGACTGCAATAAAAGGTGTTGCTTTTACAACCTTTGTTGATTTGTAGTCTCAAAATACACTTGCGGCTGAAGGGCCGCGATAACCGATCATGCTGTAAAGGTAGTCGCCATATGACAAACAACACTACAAAAAATAAACACCATTACAACTAGTAGTGAATATGAAGTTTGTTATAAATACTATTTATCCCACAATTATAAACTTCTGCATTAATTAATATAAATATACGCAAATAAAACATTTTGTAGAAATGCAAAATTTTTTTTTTTCTAAATATGCTTCCTATGAATATATACATAACACATTTTCGAAAAAAAACCTATTTCATCTTATAAAAACGTATTAAATCCCATCACACGCAGATTTCAAGTGTTTCCATCACTATTTTTAGAAATTCTTGCCTCGAGGATATTTCAAATACATATTTTTTTAAGATTCGATATGAAAAGCCTATGTTTACAAAACTCGAATACATACTCTTTGAAAGTTCATCTTTCATATATCTCTCTCTCACATTTTTTTACAAGCCCTCCTTTTTTCTCCCCAAAATTGAGTTTCTGTCTAAATTTTGTGAACATGACGAGTGCACATACGTTTAAATGATTCAGTTATTTTTAGTATCACACAAAGGTTTAAAAAGGTAAGATATTTTTTTTTCTTTTATAAAAGGTGAAAACTATACGAATGATTCTGTATAATACATATAACATTATACATTTCTATATTAACATTTCTGTACCTGGAATTTTGTTTGCTTGTTATTCCTGGAATTTTTAATGATATGTATTTGATTTAAGTCTTACAGAAGAACAATGAGATTAATTCCATTAAGTGAATTTGTGACGGGCTCATGCGTCTTTTCTTTAACATGTCCTTTGGGTACTTTTGGGGCCAAGATGAATGGCAACTCTTTTCCAACCAAAACCCAAGAAGTGAAACGTGAAGATAAAATGCAAATTAAATAGCAGCTAAATAACAGAAGTTTCAGTAAGAAAAATGGCAATTTGGGGAATGTCATGTCAGAGATTGATACAATTGTGAAAGGACGGCCAACGGAGCTTATTCCGAAGATAAAGCCATTAGGTCAAGGTGCATACCATTGCACTCGCGTAATACTCCACTCCCTAGAATCGGAGCTACGATTGGATTAAGGTAGGATTGACTATTTAATATTATGACTTGTGTTATTATTGGAATTGAGATTAGGCGGGTTAGATATTGATAGTGGTCTGAGTAAGGTTAATTCGATATTACTTGTATGTGTGTGTTTGTTCATCTTAGATTCTCACATATATAACCATTATCTAATCTGTTAAAAGCTTAAGTTATAGTTCTTAATAAATACATATTAAGAATATAAACATGTCTGTTCCTTTTGAAAATTGTACACCTCTAGATCACGCGGATAATGAAAGAGAAGGTCACCCGAGGGAGGCATTTTCACTAACTTAAAACGAAGTGATTTGATACTGAAGCGGCCGTGACAGTCTACAATTCGACAGCTTACTACAATGAAGTAGTTTTATTTGAAGAAGGATTCTAGCGTGGTCAACAATAATAATGATCTACAGTATTAACACGAATCCAAGCCGCACTTTTTTCCGATGTTAATGCCATTCAAAATCAGGTGTATCTTAGAATCGAAATGGGGAAAACTCATTGGATGGGGAAACTTGAGCAAGATGCTGATGGTTATAGCTATTACAGGTTCATGCACGTATTTAACAGTTTTTAATACTAGTAAAATAAACTAATTATTCACTTTTTATTACTTTTCAATAAAAAAGTTTTTTTTTTCTTTTTTTAAAAAAAAAAAATTCGTCCATATCGGGCAATTTAATAAACCTTGTTACACTTTTAATTTTTCATAAAAACGTATTTAGAGTTTGGCGTGCGGCTTAGATTCTGCCGTCCAGAATTATATTATTTACATTAGAAAATCATTTGCAATCTAGTTATCCCTCTTTTTTTCTGAGTGATGAAGGGAGGGCTTGTTTACATCGAAATCTGAGACAATATGAGGGCTATTGGCGACGTAACTTGTTATTTTCAACCTAGGTCAAGTGACAAGGACGACACCTGAGCTACCAGTCTCCTCTCTTAGCTGCCACACTACACCAACAGGAGAATTTTGAGCCTCAACCGATTAAACGCGCATCAATCCTTCTTCACGGAGGGTTTTCAGAGGCAAAATGATCCGAACTCGCGATTCTAAGTCACCGCCTCGAGTTCGTGACCTGAACCACTAGGTGGAGGTCTTGAATTACTGCAGCCCTTGTTTGCTTCTGAATCTGAAATTATTATAGTTGCGCGTATGAAAATGTTTCCCAACCATAAATGACCGTACTTTAATAATCAATGAATTAATTCAGTGGGGTTATTTTTGAGTTTATTTCTTATGTCTACGGCAACACTGGGTTCGAAAGTAGATATTAACAGAATTTTCTAACTTACAATTACAGAATACGTAAAAAATGTAAAAGATAATACTAACATATTAATTAAATAAACGTGCGCAATTTTACAGAAGGAAATAGGAAATGGAAGTATTTCAAATAGACATTAATTTTAAAAGATATTTTTTGTTCGCTTTGTTCGTTTATATACCCTACATCAGTGCTTCTCAAACTTTCAATGTTTGTGACCCAATTTTCAAGTTTAATTTCCATCGCACCCCCTCCATACAATAACAATATGTTGAATCCAATAATAACATACTTAGACGCGAAAGCTATAATGTAATTTAAATTATAAACCGTACAAATTATCAGAATAAGGATTAAATTTTTTATTTAATATTACATATAAGACAAGCCCATGGGGTCAATAGTAATTATTAAAAACTTGCTCTTAACTTAATATTGATGGATTAATGATCAAATACATTGCTGGCCATCGTAAATGCAACACCCTGAAGGAAGCATGCAAATAACATGAAATTTACAACATGCATTAGCGGAGGTGAGATATGCAAATGATTAGAATTTCAGCGCAGGAACACAACACGCGTGCCTGTGGCGTCACCTCAAAGCGTTATTTAAGGCTTGGAGATTTCGACGATTTCAAGTTCGGCAATTGTGTTTTTCTTGTGGTTTTTTCAAAAAACGATCAGTTATGTCTCGTAGAAAACAGCGACCAGCTTTTGATCAAGTATACGAGTTCGACAGAGGAAGGATAGTGGCCCACCGAGATTGTGGATTATCTTTCAGGAAAATCGGTAGTCGTGTTAGACGAAACCAAACAACTGTAATGCGGATATGTGACCGTTGAATGCAGGAGGGTACGACGGACTGACGTGGTCGATTGCATCCGCCTCAGTGTACCACTTCATGTGAGGACAGGCAAGTTGTGTGCATGGCAGTGACGGATCGCTCAGTCACATCACGAACCATAGCACAGCACATTGAGTCTGTAACGCATCATTCAGTGTCTGCACGTACCATTCGACACCAATTACACCAGAGTGGTCTGTCCGCAAGACGTCCATTACTTTGTCTACCCTTGATGCAAAACCACAAACGCTCCGCTGCCAATGGGGAGATGAAAGAAGGATATGGGCGGCAGAATTTAATGAAGTTGCCTTTACTGACGAGTCACGCATCTTTCTGCAACACCACGTTGGTCGGATTTTAGTCTGGAGACACCGTGGAGAGAGGATGCAGAACAGCTGCGTTATGCACCGCCACATTGGTCCTGCATCTCGTATTACGGTAAGGGGTGGAATTGGATATCACTCTCGCACTCCTCTAGTACGCATTGCCGGTACTTTAAACAGCCAGCTCTACATCGAGGTGTTGGAGCCAGTTGTCCTTCCTTACCTTCAGGGCTTGGCCACAGCCATATTTCAACAGAATAATGTGTGACCACACGTGGCACGCATTGTCCAAAGGTTCTTCGTCAATCACCAGATTGAATTGCTTCCCTGGCCGGCTCGCTCTTCGAATATTTCGACGATAGAAAACATGTGGTCCAGGGTTGCTCAACGATTGACCCACATTACACATCAGCTACCACCCCAGATCAACTTTGGCAACGTGTCGAAGCTGCTTGGTCTTCTGTACCCCAAGAACACATCCAAAGTCTCTTTGAATCAATGCCGAGGCGTGTGGCAGCGGTGATCTTCAACAATCGCGGCTACTCTGACTACTGATTCTGGCAGGAACCACACTTCACAGAAGTCTATAAATTTAATCATTTGATACTTGCTCAACATATTATCTACAAAATAAATTTTGTTGTGCAATCTCTTGTCTTTCTTGGTGTTGCATTTACGGTGGCCAGCAGTGTATATTGTGCAATATTGACATATTTATAAGTGTATTATATCAGTGCGAATTCGTATTTTTTTATTATATCATAATATATTTCGTTTAATTATTTTCAGTAAATTAATATGTTTTTAAAATCTTATATTTTTGACTTTTTGATATGCTTGCGCCCCCCTGTTGAAACTATCACGCCCTTTTAGGGGGCGCGCCATACAGCTTGAGAAACGCTGTCCTACATCATCGGTACTTAACCTGTGGCCCGCGGTTTGCATGTGGCCTACTGGACCTTTCTAAGTGACCCGGTCATGGCACGTTGCAGTAGCAAATTGAATTATTTAAGAACCACAAATTAAAAAATTAGTGAGAAATTCTATCAATCAAGGAACTGAATATATCAATTTTACTATCAATATCGTGCTAGTACGAATTGCGAGATAACGTTTTCTTTTTCTTTTTGTAATTGTAACGTTTATTTATAATAAATAACGGTGGAGTAGCAACCATTTTATGGGTGAAATTAATTTTTAATTATTCCGTCTGTCTTCCAAGCGAAAAATATCTGAAAAATATATGTTGCGTCAAGACGATTAAGACCTTGAATATTGTAGAGAAAAATAAACATGGATCCTCGACTTATTTTATTTGTCGTGAAAATGTTACATTTAAAAAATATAATATATTGCCTGTCATTGTATAACTAAGCACAAATCTTTCAATGGTTCTCTTTCTTCACAGGATCTGTTTCTAGACGAGATATATTGGATTTCTTAAAAAAAAACATTTTCAACAGCAACAAAATATTTTGTCGGTGGTTATG
>BMAV01005546.1:350451-381658 GCA_019973955.1 Trichonephila inaurata madagascariensis | reverse complement strand
CATTTGAATGTTTCTGTGAAATGACTGACACTGTACTGTTTTCTTGTGCTCTTTGAAACAACATTAATAACATAAATAAATGTAAAAACCAAGGTATTCACATAAATTTAGGCTACAAAATTGTTAATATGTTGTGACTTTTGTGGTCTTATTCAAACATTTCTTAATACCAGGTTTACTAAAACAGTAGTTAATAAAAAAAGATACAAAATTATATGAAGTGAACAATAGACTTTCATATGGTATGAGGTCTATTAAAAAAGAAGTTTCAAAAATATTTTTCGGAGTCATGAATTTGTCACCTACACTAAAGTGGTTTAACGATTCCATGCATACATTAAATAACGCGACAGAGAAAGTAACTAAACTGTCTATGGCATTAGCTGCTGCCGAAACAATATCATTTAATAATGGATGACAAAATGTACCTGTGGCTATCGATGGTACCTGGCAAAAAAAGGAGCCATACTTATATAAATGGATTTGTTACCGCAGTTGGTTTGGACACTGGGAAAGTTGTTGATACTGAAATATTGTCGCGGAAATGCTCATGTAATTTTAACAGCAATGTACATATCGATGAGTGTTCGGCAAGTTACATTGTAAATAGTAGGGGAATGGAAGTTGAAGAGGTGTACTTCTTTTATTTTTGTATCTTCCATCACTCACAGACATTACACAATTTGCGATATACACAATATTTTGACTCTATGGGGACTCTAAAGCATACAAAACAGTTTTAGAATCTAAACCTCAGAGATATGTCAATATTGAAAAATTAGAATGTGTTGTGTGGTCATGTGTGTGTGTGTTGAGAAAATGATGGGGACATGACTTAAAGCGCTAAAATCAAAATTAAAAGACAAAAAGCTTGAGGACAAAAATCTCTAGGATGCCATAATGGCTTGACAGATGCAGAAATAGACAAATTGCAAAGATACTATGTTTTTGCTATTCAAAACAACTCGTGCCATAAGGCAAGCTATTTGAGCTATATTTTTTGATAAGATGTTCACAGATTTGAATCTACGACACGGTTTATGTCCCATGGGAAGTGACTTGTGGTGTAGATATAATATGTCCATACTGAAAGGTTACACATATAAGCATAAACACGACTTACCTATTGCAATTAGCAATAGCATAAAAAAAGTATTTAGAGGTCTCTAATCTTGAACTTTTGTCTAGATGCTTGCTTGATAAAACTCAAAATATTAGTGAACGCGGAAATAGTATTTGGTGTATAGTTCCAAAAACTGTATTTGTGCAATTGGGTACTTCAAAAACTATAGTACATGAAGCTATATATTTATATAATCAAGGCTTCAGTACCAAATTAAAAGTTTTAGATGTATTAAACATTCAACCCCTAGATTTTACAAATGTCGAGCATTGCAAGTAGATTATGCGTGTATTAGGAAAGAAGAATAGGCAGTTTTATAATGAACCAAAGAAGCTAGAATTAAAAACAAACAATTAAAATGTAGACAAGAAGATGATCTTGCAGATGACACTAGCAATCCAAGTTACAGTTCTGGTATGCATTAGTTAACAGTAAGTTTTTACTTTAAATCTCTATTTCTCAAAAGTGTAAATTTCAACACAAAAGGAACATTTTTGAAAAAGCTACTTATTTTATAGCCTTGAAACTTTGCACATGTGTTAACACTATACAAATTAATATTTTAATGAGAGATTTTGTCAAAAAAATTATTCAAAAAATATTTATGGATTAAAATGTACAAGAATTTTCACTGTTTTAAAAATTTTGACGTGTTACTCCACATATGAATTTTTTAAAAAAAAACTAATCAAAATTTTGAAAAATGCTCCCATTAAAATAATAAAAACAATACAATGAATGCACACAAAAAAATTCATGACTGTACAACATGCCAATTTTTTAAAAATGTTCCTTAAAGTTGGTCATTTTTAACATTACGGAGATAGGGAAAATGCTGCGTGAAGTGACCCCCTTAGGGCATTTTGACAAGAAAAAGTTATTTAAATACAATATTTTGGCAAAAGATTAACTTAGAATAATCTTTTTTCAAAATGTTCTCCTTTTGTGAAAAATGCTTCTATTATAATAATATTTTGCCTGTATATAGCTCAGACATCTCTACAGAGGCTCAACTAGAATTTTTGAAAAATTTCCATTATTTTCAGAGTTACTACTGATTGAAATAATTATTGGCGTTTTTTTTTCTTGAAATTACTCCCTTATGTTGTCATAAAATATGGATAAACCCACTTCTAAGTTATATATTTCAAAATTTCTAGTTGAGCCTCTGTATAGAGGTCTGAGCTATATACAGGCAAATTATTATTATAATAGAAGCAATTTTCACAAAAGGAGAATATTTTGAAAAAAGATTATTCTAAGTTAATCTTTTGCCAAAATATTGTATTTAAATAAATTTTTTTTGTCAAAATGTCTTTAAAACAATTTTATACATGTATTCTAATCTAAGTGACACTAAATATCATGAAAATTATTCATTTATGCCCTTTTGCCAAATCACGGTTCCGAACGTAGTCGGATACCTTAATTAAAATTGTGTCAAATACCCTTGACCGAGATAGATAAGATTGTATCATGATACGCATCTTACGTGACCGCAAAAATAAAAAAAATGTGTTCTATTCCTAGTTCATACAATTAAATCGTTTATAATGGCACGAATGCCATTATTTAACGAACACATCAGTTAAAAAATTGCGGAAACAAAAAACACTTGTACTTGTCGAAAAGAGAGTAAGTAAATAGCCATTCCCTAATTCTTAATGAAATCATCCCGAGCAATAGAAATTTTTTCATTCTAAAAAATTAGGTCATTTCCTCTGGAACGAAAATCATCAAAAACTCATTACGGCGTAAAAGGCACGTTTTGGGAACACCCGCTCGGTTTTGGTGATGGCTTTATCGATATCATATAAGTTTGCTTCACGTATCCATATTGTTTCACAATGGATTTTATGAATTGATCTCGCCTTAGTGTTTTCCAATAATCTATTCTCTTTGAGGCTCAACGCGCATTTTTAGATATCCAGGCTGCTATTTTTAGATCACTTTTGAAACAGTTCGAAAGTATCTTTTGGGGGCTCTTTTCTTATAATTAAAAGAGTTTGTCATGACCCGAAGGCTTCAGATGTGGTTCGGATCATTGAAAAAGCAGACTCTGATAAAAAAATAATTACATTTATTTTAGACCCATCAACTTATGATGAATTTATGATTAATCTAATAGCCTTTGGAACAATCTGAATTGAGTTTCTAATCTAAATTATAAGATTATAAAATGTAGACTTATTTCTGGATCAGTTTGTAGGTCACTTGTCGATTCTTTCCTAAGACGTTCGAATGATAGCTTGAGGACAAACGATTAACTACTCCTAATAAAGACTAGATACACACGATTTAATATCCACGAAAAACATTAACAAACTCCTTGCCAAGGTTTAAATAGCATTTACATTAGCATAAAATCAAGTCACCAAGGAAGGCCATTTTAAACTCAAACGGAAGTTACGGAATAATTTACCCAAGATGATTACCGTAATATCCGGTGTATAACGCGCACTTTGAACGCAAAATTAAGATCGAAAATTGAGGTATCCGACTACATTCGGAACCATGAATTTAAAAAAACGCATAAATGTATAATTTTTATTATACTTAGTGTCACTTAGATTAGAATGCATGTATAAAATTGTTTTAAGGACATTATGATAAAAAAAAATTATTTAAATACACTATTTCGGCAAAAAATTAACTTAGAATAACCTTTTTTCCAAATGTTCTCCTTTTGAAAAAAAAAAGCTTCTATTGTATTAATATTTTGCCTGTATATAGCTCAGACCTCTGTACAGAGGCTCAACTATGAGTTTTGAAACATTCAAATTATTTTCAGATTTACAACCATTTGAAATATATATCGGCGTATTTTCTTAAAATTTCTCCCCTCTGTTGTCGTAAAACATGGATAAATCGACTTCCGAGTTATGCATTTCAAAAATTCTAGTTGAGCCTCTGTACAGAGATCTGAGCTGAATCCAGGCATAATATTAATACAATATAAGCATTTTTTTACAAAAGTGGAACATTTGAAAAAAAGGTTATTCTAAGTTAATGTTTTGCCCAAATATTGTATTTAAATAATTTTTTTTTTGTCATAATTTCCTTAAAACTATTTTATACATGTATTCTAATCTAAGTGACACTAAATATCATAAATATTATCCATTTACACGCTTTTGCAAAATCACGGTTCCGAATGTAGTCGGATACCTTAAAGATGCGCTTTATACGCCGGGTATGAAAACAATTTCTTTAAAAATAACAAAAAGGATGGGCATAAAAAAATTACTTCTAGATGTATTGAAACACTGATTATTTAAAACAAACGACTTGCTTTATGAATAAGAACAGTTGTAGCTCTAGAAATATACTATTTTTTCACAAGTCTGGAATAATACCTCGAATAAATGACTTCAAAACATAAAAACAATGCATACTAATATTTCAAATTTGTTCGTTGAAAAGGGAGTGCGCGTTATACGGCGAATATACCTAAAAATAAAAAAAAAAATTAGCTTGAAAGTATAGGAGCGCGTTATACATACGCCGGATTTTAAGGTAGTTGAAAAGCCACAGATAGAACCCATCACAAGTTTTATAATCTAATATATATCAATAGAATTCATTACAAATATATGTTCGGTAATCCAAATGCAACAAAAGTTGTAGATATTATAATACATAAGATATCTCTTATCCTGAAGGTCATTTCAAATAGGAATATCAAAATAATACATCAAAATTGAAAAATTGAGAATTTGTTTATTTACTATTTGTACAAAGTGGGCCCCGTTTATGTAGCTATTTTGTCAATTTTTACCTCTTCTTAATTTTAGCATTTTATATTGAAGATGTTCTAAGTTAATGTAGAGAGAAACCACAAAAGAATCTCCATTTTCCCATTTGAAAAAAAAATGTCACAAGTAGTCAGATACCTTAAGTCACGCACATTTAAAACATTTTAGTTCAGTTTGATTGGTTTTTTTTACTCAAATTATCAAAGAGTAGTATTAAAAGTAGGTAAGCATACTTTCTGTTCGTTAAATTATTCACTGGAATTATGCTTTGTATTGCGTACATTAAAAATAGTTATAAAAAAAGCGTTGGAGTGATTTCGCCACCCTCACGCGACCACTAACGTTAGTATCGAGAGGGCAACTACTCCCGGGTTAAATTAAATGTGATAGGTACAGATATCGACAGAAGTCATCTCGTGTTGCAAATACATCGACTTGTTATTTGATGTAAATCGTTGATTATTGCTCCCACACGATTTGCATCGATTGCTACAGAGAAGCATTACCACGCGATTAAACTGCCATTCGAACCTAAAAATAGCTTCTTTAGTTAATGGGCGAAATAGGAATCGAAACGCGGGATATAACTTTCTCGATTACTTCAGGAATGAAGAAATGACCTCATAAGAGTTTGGGCATTTTCAGATCAGTATTTTCGTACTGCATTAAAGAACTATTTATATTGTCTTTCTATAAAGTAAAAAGGATTGCTAAAAAATTATTAAAAAAAAGTTGTTAAAGAAAGGAGATTTTTAACAAATTACCAAGCTAATATTTATTTCGAAACTTTATTTTATTATTCATTTGTTCCAAAGGAGTGCACACAACAATGAATAAATTCATTTCAAAGAAATAATTTATTTTAGTATTTCTTGTGTGTGTGGTTTCACAAAAGTAAAAAAAAAAAATTCACATAGGCAATTTTCAAAATATTTTTTTACGGAATTTTCTCCACTTAAGCTCCCCCCCAAACCAAATAACAGTAAATTGGTGATTCAAAATTCGTTTCGAGCGAGTGAGTGTGAGTGAATATTAAGATCACCCTATTCAGCTACTCGAAGGTTTTTAGTGAGGGACCTCGTCATTTTGAGCCTAGGTCAAATAACCAGGACGACACCTGAGCTGGCACCACCCTCTCCGAGCTTCCACACCACGCCTAAGGGAGTGGATTGAGGCACGTCGGATTTAATGTGTATCAAACCCTCCACATGGGGGGGACTACAGTGAGACTAGGGCTAGAACTAACCATAACTAGGATCATGATCCTAAAATCAATATATAGACAATTCTAATTTCGACAAAAGTAAAAGAAATAAATAAGAACTTAGCTATAATTTAATACAGAAACAAAAATGAATTAATGCTCATAAGAGGATCCTATTTTGTCGGCAAAGCATAATAGATGATATTATAAATATTTCCTCCTTGTAGCTTTTATCTGAAAAAGCAAACAAATAGATACGAATTATTTCCTAAATGTAATTTTTGGAAAGGAGAAACTCAGCAATAACTGATTCAGATCATATTAAGAAAATGAAAACACGAACGAAGACAGACGAAATTTTTGTAATGGATATTAACTGAAAAGAGAAGAAATTTATGTCGAAGTAAAATAAGTAATTTAACAAAAAATGAATGACAAACCTATCTATAAGAAGATAGAGACTCCAGGAAAATTCTTTGCAAATGCAGACGTTTTGTGGAGTCACTTAGTTTGAAATGACAGTTTTAAAACTGTAAAATTCTTGAACATATTATTCAGAATTAATTATTTACATTATTTTATTCAAACTAAAAAATTTTTCCTTTAATATTGAAATTTAGAATTAAAATTCATTATTAAAATAATAAATTTAATTAATTTCATATTAAAATTTCAGAAATTTTAATTCCAAACTTTTTCCCAGTAAAAAAGCGTTAAGTTTAATACCTTCCTTTAAAACAAAGCTTTTTAAAACATAAATATGTTGCATCCTAAGCTTTGCTTCCTTTTATAAACATTATTTACTTTACAAACATTTTTGGTAGAAGCAAATCTGCACGAAATTGTTACCAGCATACTTACTGACTAATGAAATACCTTTCGATGGAAACATTGATATTTTTAGCTGATATTTATCGAAAACATTTTTATAATTCTAAATAATTTATCCTATCAACATTTTAAAAACATATTTTCGGATCTTTTAAAGCATATACTATTTATTTAATGAAATATTTGTTAGCATTCAATGAGAAATTCATTAAATAAAACAATATATTTCATTAAATATCGAATATTAAGTAAAATATCAAAAATAAATTATTTATATAGCCAAATAAATATTTAGAACGGAAAAGGTAAATAGTAAACCTACGTAAAACTTTATCGAAATGAAACAGCATTAACAAAAAATTCTCGCTACGAATTGGAAAAATATATGTTATTTCTTTTATTTCGGTTACCTAAATTAATTGTAAATATTCAACTTCTGAAGCATAGTAAATTTTCTGATTCAAACCACTTTTTTGTCTTGTGTATATGTTTGTCTTAGAGTTGCATCCTTTTCATTTTTATAGCTTTCCAGGGACCATTTAAAAATTTATAGGGAAATAAGGAATGCATTTTTATCTCCCATTGAGCCTGCGAAACAATTTATTATGACCAAATTCTGTACCAAGAAGGTACAATTTATAAGACGATCTTTAAAAACCGATTCAACTCACAAAGAAACACTTTCGAAATAAGATAATTTTTTTCCAAAAATTTGGGCTCGACTTTTTATAAATGAAAGTAGAAAGAAATTTTGAAAAACTATTGCAATATAGATTTTGAAACGAAAATAACCACAAAAAAAGGAAATATAATAAGTAATTTAAAATTATTATTGACCTTAAAAATAGTTTAATATGCCTTTTTTAGTTCTTTTGTTTTAATAAAAAGTACACTACTTTTTTGCAGTATCCATTATGTATTTTAAATATGTGTCTAGTATTGTTCTTGTCATTTGACGCTGGTTCAAAATTAGGTGTTTTTGCTTCTAATCGTAATTTTTATAAAACTTCAACCTATCAACCAACCGAAACTGTTTTTATAAGTTTTTGGCAAGGTGATAAAAAGTAAGGTAACAGCTGCAAATAAGCGTGGGAAGAGACATTTAAATCATAAAATGATAGTGCATTAATATACGTTTTAGTCACTGCAAATTTGAATCGAAATATGTGAACGTGCATGTATGTATTCTGTCGCACAGGTGTCATGAAATTTTGTGAGATTAATCTCTAATCATGTCACCTTTGATCAGTAAAATCAGAAACGGTGAATGCTGGCTGAGGATGATGCTGGAATTGTTTTCCAATAATATTCCTTAAGTGTTACGTCAGAGATGGAGTTACAGATCTAGCAAGAGAAGGAAATATGTGTTATCATTCTGTAAGGATCTATAGGGGAAGAAAACGTTATTCTAAAATCCCCCTTGGTATAAAAAACACGAATGACATTATAAATGGTACAGTCTTTAGCCTCACTTATAAATTTAATGCCCCGGGTTCTTGAAATAAAGACGAGAATTTTCGCTACCATAGAAAATACCACATCAGACTCTAAGTTATGTGTATATGTTCAATATATCTACGTTTCAGACAGTTAAGTTGCAAGTGCTCATCTAGCCTTCTTCTAACCAACACAGGGCCGTCATTAGTAACAAGACAGAGACGATTGTTATCTGAGATTTCCGATTTGACGCATTGTGAGAGGTTATCACATCTCTTTTAGGCACCTAGATAAGTGGGAGGTAGGGAAGAAACTATCACCATGATACAATCAATCTATTTATTTATCACACAATAAAACAGGACAAATTCAATTAATAACAGTAAGAAAATGTATCGGTGCTATCCGCGAAAGTGGAACAACAGCGGTAATACACGAAATATTAGAAGAATATCTCTCAAACTTGATCCTTACTTTATATATGATCTAATCTATCATACCTTTAAATCTAATATCAGTTTAATCTCAGTGATCAATCGTCATTTAAAGTCTCCTCCTAATAAGACTTTAATCACATTAATTCAAATATGATACCTGTCAATAACAATCTCACCTGATTCAGGTTTATCTCCCCTCCTACTATATATTCTAGCTAGAAAACTTCCACTATGTATAGTAACTTAATTTGAATATTACGATTTTTTTCTTCCGAAGGGCCGGTTGTAAATAACGCGAATATATAGCCCAAAAATTTCCCAAGAGGATTTGTTGAAAAATCGCGGATAGATCCATCACCCTCTCAAATGAGTTCTATCTTGACATCACTTAAGTCTCGGATGGTAATGATTAGGAGTAAGTGCTATTAATGATTAGTAATATGCCATTAATGGCATATAACTTGGAACTTTATTTCAAGTAATTCGATTTGTTACATTTCGCTCTGTTCCTCTGTGTTCAATAAACGCTCGAATTTCTGCTTCAAATGCTCCATAACCTAGCGGCGGTCTTTTCTCTTATATAGCGAGCCGTATGCGGCCGAGTTCAGGTTCTTTTTTTGAGACTATCTTCCATGGACCTCAGCTGCTGTCAGTCATGCAAAGTGAATACATATATGTTGCCTTAATAATATTGCAAAGAGAAAATCAATTTCTTTGCAGCCCTGTTGCACGACCTTGTTCAAACTCATTAAACTGCTAAGACAGTCATTCTCGTTTTTCTTATAAAGTCATCCTTGGTTTAAATTTACGTTCAATCCGGAAGATAAATTTGTTTTACGAAGTTTACATAACGTATTTAAAGGATAGATGATTTGCATGTTAAAAAGGACACTCTACAATCACTCTTATTCATCTAGTGCGAAACTTGACATAGATTTTTAGATGTGCCAAGACGCTTATTAAATTTTGTTCATTTTTCACAACTCTTTGATTTGAGAGATTTTATTTTCAGCCAATTTATACAGATATTTTTTAACAAATAACACTGATTATTAAGATTGTATATTCCATTCTTTTTTTGTTACGCTCATCGAATATTTTGGGAAATTTATTACAAAAAAAAAAGAATTATTAAGCAGAATTGCAGAAACTAGATGTTTCTTATTAAAAATGAAGTCTTGTGATAACTAAAACATTCTATGCACTCGCAAACAAGATGATTTGTAGAAGAGATGAAAACTCATTCATTCTTGAATGCCCAGTGGTACTTAACAGGAAAAACTAATCCCAGCAAAGTGTTCATAAATCCATCTTGATTTCGCCATTTGGGAAAGAGGGTAGAAAAATTTATGGGCAAATATTTCCCCAGATATGATGTTGTTCCTCAGTTTCTCGTAATAATCTGCAAGCATGATCTACATCCAGTTTTCGTAACATGTGAAATTATTCTGGTTTTAAGAACGCCTCTAGTTTCTTAAATAAAAAAAAATTATGAAATAGAGGCATATACTATAGTTATTACAAATTCTAGATTCAGATAATTTATAATTGTATATTTCTAATTCTTTAACAATCATTAAGAAAATGGTGAAAAAATGTTTATATTTTATGCTAGAAAACTTCATGCATGAAAGTCTCGTTCAATATAAACTAGATGGAAATAAACCAAATATCTTCATTTACATTGCAGTCAAATACTGCCTTCGGATATCTAAAACAGGAATTAAAATTATTTCAGGGCATATGAAATAGTATCATTGGTGAATTACTTAAAATTTGTGCATACAGGTTATATCATTGACAACAAAAAATAGGAGATAGAACTTCAGAGCTCAACAATCTGACGGAAGTGAGTAAGAAGGGGTGGGGTTAAAGACACGAATCGATAAAACCTTGATGCTTTTAGGAAACATTTAGGGAATAACCTATGCGGGTAACACCTCTTATTAAAGGAAAATGAACTAATCACAAACGCACTTTAAAGTGAATGAGATTTATATTAAAGTCTCATTGTAAAGCAACATGAGGGCTATCGACATTGTACCTCATTATTCTGGACCTCGGTCAAGTGACAAGGATGACACTTGAGCAGGTACCTTCCTCTCCTGAATACCCCCAACACATACGACCTCGACAACAGCATCGACGGATTTAACATGTATCGGATCCCTCTTTTCGACGAGTTTTCAATTACACCAGGACTAAAACAAGCAACTCTCAGGCACGGGTTAATAGCTATAACCACAGATACAAACATACTATAAAACATGCATCAGATAAGTATAATTTTTATGTTAATTCTTTTGTACAGTCATTAAAAATCGCAATCATTTTCTATTATCACAGAAAAAATGGATAGTAAACTTTGTTAACTCAAATGAAGGTGTATTATGTTAAATTAAATAACACACGGGTAATTAACGCCTGAAACACAGATTTCTCAAAACGAACTAAATTTTTGAGGAACTTCTATTCATTATATTTAATAAAAATTTGGCTCAGAGTATTATGCGCAAATTGCCGGTTTATTTTGGTAAACAAAACATGCAACTTTTTAGGGAAATTAATTTTTTTTAAATTCAAAATATTGACCATCTGTGCTTCTACATATTTTACCCATCCCCCAAGTAATTTATTAATACCATGCTAGAAAAACTGCATGTCTTTTGCAGCAAACCATTCGCCAAGCCATTTTCCAACTTCTTCGAAATTGCTGAAGTGCTGCTCTGCGAGTGCGCGCTCCATTGATAAGAAAAGATAATAGTTAGATGCCACCAGGTCTAGGGAGTATGGCGGGTGCGGAAGGACGTCCCATCCAAGCGATTTATAGGTATCTTCCACTGTTTTTGGTATGTGAGACGGTGCATTGTCGTGTAACAAAATCACTTTGCCATGTCTTCTGGCCCATTCTGGTTATTTTTCAATCAATGTGTGGTCTCGCTGTGCTTCAAGAGTTCATAATACCGGGCGTTTCTTAAAGAATATCAGAGTTTTAACACTTTATAGTATTTATCACATATAAGTTACAAGAAATGAAAGAGTAACTGAAACAGTGTTACCTACAAGTTTACAAATGTTCAATGTGAGGCCCATTCGTCACGCAACACAAATCAAGTCGATAGCCGAGTTCATCCCAAACTTTTTTCAGTGTGTTAGAAGAAATTCTTGCAACAGCTGCTTCAATCCTGTGTCGAAAGTTTTGAAGGTCAACTGGCAGCGGAGGAACACTCACACAATCCTGTATGAACTCCACAGATAAAAGTCACATGGCGTCAACTGGATGATCGTGGAGGCCATGAGATACAAGCTTTATCGGGAGGCTCTTTGCGGCCAATTCATTGGTTGGGTACAGTGGTATTTAACGAATCACGTACTGAGAGATGCCAGTGAGGCGGAGCACCATCTTGCTGCCAAATGTAATTATTTGGTTCTCTTTCATCCAATTGAAGAAATAGCTCTAGTTGTAGAGCATCGAGATATGCAGAACCAGATACAGCCTTGGTCGTCTCGTACTTTTCCCTTTACAAAGATAACCAGTTGTTTCAAACTGAAGATACCACCTAAGAATATTAATATTATTTGAAGGATGTCAATCGAACATAATATGGAATGCTCGTTGCACAGTAATAGCAGATTCTGTCTTTGCAAACTGGAAAAAACAAAACGCTTTTTGATCACTAGTCACCACTTTTCTACTAGCGCATTGATCGGCGAGAAAGGGCAAAAAATTATCATATGTTTCGCGCACACATGCCAGCAAACAAAACTGTTTCAGTTGCTCTTCCATTCGATCTGTGAGTCATATTGATATGTTATATGCAATGATTACCATATAAAGTATTAAAACTCCTATATTCTTTTAGAAACACCCGGTACACAATACCGCCCTGGTCTCACTAGACACAAAACATGGTCTTCTTGCGGAAGCGATTTGGCCTTGTTGTTGAAGAACCGGCTTCGCCAGGTGAAATCCATGATTTTTTCCACTTCAGGTTTTCAAAATATATCCTTTTTTCGTCACCCGGCACAATTCGATATAAAAATGATTTTCCTTTCATGGTGTTGAAGCAACATTTCACAAGTGACTATGCGATTTTGCTTTTGACGTTCACTCAAATTGTGAGGAACCCATTTACCCAATTTATTGATCTTCCCCGTTGCCCATAAACATCTGCTGATTGTTTCTTGAGACACATTTAATGCTTTTGCCTATTGCCATTGAGTTTGCGTAAGGTCATCATCCAATAACTCCGGTAATGGCTCGTTTTCGCACTTTTGTGACCTACCAGAGCTTTTTGTATTTCATATTGAAATCACCACTTTTAAATTGTTGAAACCATGTCTCACATGTTCTAATTGATAGAGCGTGTTCACCCTATGTTTCTACCAGCAAACGATGACTTTCAAATGCTTTTTTTATTATTATTATTTAAGAAAAGCAATGCGTGCCGCAAATGTTCTTTTTCAGGCACAAAATTCGACATGATCACTGAACAATAAAACAAAGACGTTAGTTTTTGGCGGCCTCATCTAGTGTCTATTTGTAGTTTAATGTCAGACGAACAAAATGACGTATGCGTCTAATTGATAAACAGCATACTTTTCTATGGCACCATCTTTTAGTTAAACCGGAAAATACTTATGCATACACCTGGTATGTACAATACTTATTCACCATGACAGTCCATTTTTAAGTAAAATATTAAACAAGAAAACAACAAATGAATAAAGGATATAATAAAACAGTTAGACAATAATATATATCTTTGAAATCTTTCTCTAAAAATTGCGTAATATATGTCCCGAACGCTTTCTTTTTGAAATTCGTATGTATGCTTCTTAAATTCATATAAAAGGAGAAACGTATCGCAAACTTACAAATCAATACAATACTTATTTCCAGATACAACCTTTTCTTTCTTGTCAACGAAACTTAAAGCATTTATCTAAAATAAGAGAGAGAAAACTGTAAACACCTTGATGTACGAGAAATAAAAGGATGCTTTCTTCTTCCGCTATCTAGGACAAATACGAAGAAACTGAAGTAGAAAGAAGCACCAAATAAAAATTTACTTTCTTTTGTAAACGAAGCTTAGTTTTTCTTAAAAATAATATTAGGTATCTCTCTGCAGGAAAACATATTTCAGTTAATAAAAATATATTGAAAATAATCGAGACAAAAATAATGAAATTTCTACGAATGTCACTACAGTTTCATGGAAATGACATGCTCTTTGGATTTTAGGTAATGCTAAAACAATAATCTAACAATCATCTAAAAATCTGAAATAATAAAAACGACTCATAAGTATGCTTCTGAAATACGAGTATTTGTGATATGTGCCTACGTTTTTGTTTTATTGTAATAGGAAATAGAATTTCAGTTTCTATTCTGGCTTTAATAGTCATTTTATATCTGTATTTTTTTTTTTTTTTTTTGCTTTAAAAATATGCTATTTTTTCAATGCTATTGATTATAAAAAATATTATTAATAAATTAGTAAACATACCCCTAAACGGCCACGAAAAGTCTCGTATATACACACAAATTTTACGACCTTGATTACCTTTGCAGCAATTCAAAAGTTTTACATTGACCACCTCTTTTAGTTCGTTAAACATTTTTATATTAAACACGCAGCAATTGTAATACAGTAAAAAATTAGTTGCTATAACTTTGACCAATTAAGGTATCCGACTACGTTCGGTACCGTGATTTTGCAAAAGCGTAAAAATGGATAATATGTATGATATTTAGTGTCAATAAGATTAGAAAACATATATAAAACTGTTTTAAGAATATTATTACAGCAAAAAAAAATTTTTAAGTGCAATATTTTGACAAAAATGAACATAGAATGACCCATTTTCAAAATATTCTCCTTTTGTGAAAAATGCTTCTATCATAATAATATTTTGCCTGTCTATAGCTCAGTCATCTGTACAGAGGCTCAACTAAATTTTTTGAAATATATAACTTAAAATTGGGTTTATCCATGTTTTACGACAACAGAGGGGAGAAATTTTAAGAAAAAAACGCCAATAATTATTTCAATGGGTTGTAACTCTGAAAATGATGTGAATGTTTCAAAACTCATAGTTGAGCCTCTGTACAGAGGTCTGAGCTATATACAGGCAAATTATTATTATAATAGAAGCATTTTTCACAAAAGGTTATTCTAAGTTAATTTTTAGCTGAAATATTGTATTTAAATATTTTTTATTGTCAAAATTTTCTAAAACAATTTTATACATGTATTCTAATCTAAGTGACACTAAATATCATGGAAATTATCCATTTATGCGCCTTTTTAAAATCACGGTTCCGAACGTAGTCGCGGATACCTTAAGTTAATTCTGTTCAAAGATTTCATTTATTTTACATCAAACTGTAAAGCAACATGAGGGCTATTGGTAACGTGACGTGGTCACGATCAAGTGACCACGACCTGAGCTTTCACTCTCCTCTCCAAACTTCCATACTGGGTCAAAGGGTTAAGTATGAACACGTGTATCAGCTATTCTATAATACTTGTCTTTAGTGATACCAAGAATTCAGCCCATCACTCGACAGAAAGGGATCCGACCAGGAGTTCGTGACTATGGCCAGGCGGCTTAGGTAGTTGCTTATGGAGTTGTATATTAGAACCAAATAATTATTTTTGTATGATGAAATTCTGTAAACAACAAAATTGTACACACAATTATCAATATTATTTAATCATAAATATTATTTATTATAAAGAGTCATATTTTATTTTCAACTTTCTTTCAGGTATTTCTTTTTCCAAGTATACCTTTATTAAAATGTTACTATTCGTATTTTTTTATTTTTATTTTTATTTTTTCACTGCCATATATATTTGTAACAGGAACTTCAATGTGCTTTAGAAGATGTCGTTTTACGTGCAGTATCCATTTGTTTTTATTTTTGGGGACATTACTTTTAGAAATAAGATGTCCTTCCATAAAATAGAAACGAATTACCCTCACAGCAGGTTTCTATTTAGTTTCCCGGCCTTTGCAACCAAATGCTTTATGTTATGTTCTGACTTGAAGTTATATTTTCTAAGGAAAGTTATTTCTTTTACAATGTATATAGCTCTTTTATTAGATTACAATGTACATTTCTTTACGCGTAAATAAATAAACTTAACGATTATTTATTAAATAATGATGATTAAAACTCGTTTAAAATCTAGTAGGACAGCTTAAGATGATAAAATTTAAAAAGATAAACATATAATTTCGAAAAGAGATAAAAATATTTATTAATCGTGAATACTACATGGAAAAAGATTATGTTATCAAAAAATACAGAGAATAAGAAAGCATATTTTATTTTAAAAACACTTATATCGAAAGTATATAAAATGATTCCGGTATCTGCGTAGGCTTTATCCCTTTCTAATAGACGGCTTTATATTCACACAGTTCGTCAGTTCGAGTCTAGGTACTACTTATGACCCACTGTGCAGACGGAATGATGCCCGTTAAATCTGTAAAGGCTCGAAGTCCAAATATTGTCATGGTGGGGAAATTTGGAGGGTGGAACTTCACCTCAAATATTGTCCTCATCACTTGACAGTAGTTCTAACTTGAAAGGTCCTTCGACATCAAATGAGAAAATTTATTACATGCTAAAAATGTATGCTTTACTTAGAAGAGATAGTTAGTTTTTTATATTTTTTACCATTCGAAGAATTTCACGTCTGTCTCTAAAGAGGGAGGACCATGATTTAATTAAAAGTTATTTTAATTACTATCAGCAAAATATAAATTTGTTTTATATATTTCCAATGAAGTAACATTAAAGTGCATTAATTGGGGGAGGGGGGGGAAATTTAGATATGAGGGTTAGGGCAAAAGTCATGGAAACTATTTTTGTTTCTTAAAAATACCAGTCCGGTTGGAAAATGTGACATATACAGACGGAAGGACAAGGTGTTAACTACATGTGTGGACAATGAAAAGTACTGAAATATCATAATACACTAATTTATTACGGTAGCATACAGGGCAATATGGCATTCAGGGTGCAAAAGAAAGACAACACAGTAGACATAAAGTTGACACGCCAAACCAGGGCCTAAAGACCCTCACTTCAGCATGCATAAGTGGGATTTAAAAACAAGTTCTTCTAGCAGACTAAACCATTGCTTATATATAAAATTTTTGAAAGTATAATATTTATATCTCGACTTCCAGTAACAGTATGAAGTTCATTTGACAGCTGAGAAATGTTTTCTCTTTTGTTTCTCCTTATTCAACTAGTTAAATATCAATACTCAAAGTTAGAACTTTTGGAAGTACGTTTAGGATCTGTATTCACGTCCTGTGATCTTTTCTGTGTAGATTCAATCTCATTAAAGTAACCCTAAAAATTTAAAAGTGGCTGGGCAATACATTTACTCTCTGACCGTAACACCAGTCTCTCAGATGGGGATGGTTTGCTTTGATGCCTGTAGATAATGCTGTGGTGTGATTTTTGGGGTGGGCTGCCTTGACTCTACCCAGTGAGAGGATCACGTGGTGGTACATGGCGATTATTTTCAACTCACGATAAGTGCGAATTTTCTTATCTATCACCGTCTATCACACGGATATTCCCATAGTTTTTTCGTATTTGGTATTATTATTTTTAAGTGTTTTTACATGAATAGAAATAATTTTTAATCAGTTTTTATAAAAATACTAGTCACAATTCTAGTGATAAAAATATATTGTTGAGCTTGATTTAACCCCACACGTATTATTTGAGCCATACTCAATTTCATGAGCTATAAGGACATTTAAAACAGTCCTTAAGGTAATAAAATTTTAAAAAAAACTTTCGTACTTATCTGTCAGACAGATGTTTCTCAGTACGGCAAAAAATTGACGTTCCGGTAAGAGAGTTAAATTCTAAATTTTTTCACTCGAGACTGCCTTGCATGGTCCCCTGATGTTTCACAATCTTATATTTTGTTATAAAAATTTGTAGCTAATCATTTAAGCAATTTAATTTAAATCTTCACTGAATGATGCTAAACAAATAGTGAATCCTACACGAATGTTCATATAAATTGACATACATAATGCCTTCATAATATAATGCTTATATTATGAAGGGATTCCTCTAAATACGAGCAGGCTATATAATACACTCACGGGCTAGAAAATAGAAACTCGTGACTGTTCTTGGAAGTATTATTTTTACATTCAATTCAGTACTTCTTGTGAAATTAGAATAAATTTAGTTGTTACTATTGTATAGTGGAAAATCAAATCAAATTATTGAAATTTATTTATTTATTCAAACTAAAATATTTCACAAATATGGCAAATTCTAGAAAGAAAATATTTTGTATAAAGCAGAATTTTGAACGTAAGCTCTACATACACATAGAAAAATTACATTTCAATATTTTACATCAGTATTGAACGAGAAAGATGAAAATACATTAAAATGAATATTTCATTATTTATAAGATTAAATTTAGTTTTTTTAAGACAAGATTTACTGAGCAGGGTCTAAGGGAGGAGAAAAAATTACAGTTTAAATAATGTCTTTAATTCGAGATTAAATAATGTCTCCTATTGTCACTCAGTACTCAATAGTTTTCTGGTTTCTTTTCTTTCTTTTTTTTTTTTTTCATTTGTACATTATACATCCAATAAAATCTAACAAGGAAAAAATTCTCCCATGAGCATAAAAGAAATACACTTCTATAACAGTTAGAGAATTTAAAAATAAGAATTGAAGAAAGAATCGGAAATAAAATTAATTGTTTGGGGAAAAAAAGTAGATCAGAGATAGAGAAAACTAAGAATGTACTTTTTATGCCAGTAAAAAAAACTAATTTAAGAACTTTGGAAATGTTTTTAAACTTTCCTAAAGTTTTTTCAAATTGTTTAAAAAAATATATTGCGCTGTTCATTGGTCCGGATAAAAAATTAACATCAAAACAATTAATTCAAATACGCCCTTTGATTGATTTATGTCTTAAATTTTGAACAGGTTGAAATTTCTATATATTTCAAACAATACATTAATATCATTCTAACTAATAATGTAAATAATTACTACACATATATATTTCTTTTCAAATGAAATTATATATATATATATATATATATATATATATATATATATATATAATAAAAAAAAATAAGATACCAAATGAAAAAATTGTATAATCTACAATGCCAAAGAGTCTTTAGACTAAAAAGGAGACCTATTAATGATTTCTAGAGCTGTCGCTGAATTACGCCAGCGATTTAGGGTTACCTTTGCTTTATGGATCCACCTTCTTCGTATTGCAGAAACTTTTGACATAATAGAAAGAAACAGAGTCATGTTGAAAAGTTAAGCGAATTACTAACACACGTGGATGATAAACCAGACAGTAAAGTAAAACGAAGTTATTAAAAGAGAACAATAATGTTTCTCTCGTAAAGAGGAATATTAAGAAAAAATTCTATGCAAAATATTGGGATAGACACTTACATGTAAAAATGGAACCCATAAAAAGTATGCAAGCATGCAACTTATGCAAAAGTCCCGTGCAAAGTAATGTAAAAATGCAAGTGTTTACACAAAAAGCAAAAAAACAGGGGTACCATCTAGATAGTTATTTTGCAATTAAAAATTAAACACAAAATATATTTTAAAGTTAAACTAATCATAAGATATTTTAAATATATTAATAATCTAAATTAAAAAAAGAGTTAATATAACATAGAATTATATTTTAAAAAAATTACTTGGATAGTTGTATTCCAAACAGTTATTGTCAAGTTTCATATAATTACATGGTTTTAATACAATCTCAGTAATTAAATCATTGTTTCTTTTTATAAAACTTAAGATAATATTTCTAAATATTGATTGGTGTAGGTTAGTACACCAGAAAGTCATTTTCATAATGTTAAATAATAAGAGACTCTTTTATCAAAAATATTACTTATTAGCAAATTATTCTTAACGTTTAATTTTGAAAGTCCAAAATGTTCGCTGACTCATTATTGTAATTAGTTTTTAATAATTTTATATAAATAGGGGGAATAATAATTAAAGCAAGGAAAAAAATTGTCTGAATTGGTTTATTTATATATATATACCAAAAACTTAAAACACAAAACAATATTTAATAACTCATGTTACGAAAAAAGAATGATATATTGTTCTACATTAAAAGGTAAGAGACTGACGTGTAATTTCTGAATAATTTCCGAATATAAGAAAATAAGCTTTTAAGTCGGAATCCGTCACGAGGGGCACAGATTCACCCCAGGCTACAAAACCTTTAATTCTGAGAAAAACTGTTTAATTGATACCAATGGCCTTTTTAGTATCCTTCTATATTACAGTTCTCATGGAAACTAAAATGTATTTACCACATGTTTCCCTCTTTATTGGGAATGGGAAACGTTTTTTATAATCTTGAGGTACTTTGGAGGATTGAGTTCACCGTGCAACCACTTTCGTTCAAAATGTTTTTTATGAACAAGCAACATTTTTTTCTTGTGAACGATTTACTGGTTTTGATAGCTGTGTTGTACGATTTTTTATAGTTTATAAATTTAAGTTAACAGAAAATATAAAAAAGACAAAGCCATCTACAATATGTATTGGATGAAGTTTAAACTGATTTAGCAAGAAAAGAACTTATCCCTCCAAGCGGTCTGCACGTAAAATTCCGCCATTCCAGAGATGCTTTTTCTGCTTTCAAGCAAGATTCCCAAAAGAGGCCGAGCCACATTCTTAGAAATACGGTTCAACCGCTCTTGAGAACCCCACCTGAAAGCAAAAAAATATGTGCGGTGCATTTTTGAAGCATCTCCAGAATTGCAAGACTTTAAGTGCAGACCGCTTAGAGGGTTAATAAAATAATGGATATGAGTCGTGACAGCGAAAGTAAATTGCCCAGTGGCTGAGTGATAGTGTATTGCGCTTCCACGCCGCTGGTCTGGGGTTCAAATCCCAGGCTGGGAAAGGTTAACTAAACTTTTCATCCCTTCAATGGTTCCATAAATTGCAAAGCTTGCTTGGGAACAGGACACTGTAAGTTTCGCGTCAGACTAACCATTTGACCGAAACATCTGCATATGCACACCAGTGCCTAAGGTCACGCAATCTGAGATAAGCAAAGTAGGTCTTGGCCTTCATGAGCTGTTGCGCCACATAGTTCAGCTCAGTGGAGCGAAAGTAAATTTGAGAAAAGCGATGGACATGAAATGTTTGAGTCAAAAGGAAAGTTTTCAAATGATACCTAAAAAACTCCTAAAGAAAGATATCAAGCCAATAGTGTTTGTTCCTCAAGATACACTGAGCCCAGTCAAAAAGACACAAGCAAGAAAAAGTTCAACATGCAATTTATCAATCGTCAAAGGGCAATAAAAATACAATAACTCAATGAAAATACGCGCGAGAGTTTTCCTTTCAAATACCATTCCTGTATAATTTTAGTGAAATATGTATGTGATTTGTGTCCTGTATTAAGGAAAGGCACATTTGAAACATTTAGTTCAGCTTGATTGGATTTTTTCTTAAATTATCAAAGAAAAATTGAAAAGTAGATACTTTCTCTTAATTAAATTATTCTATGGAATTACAATTTTTAACGTGCACAAAAAAAATAGTCATATAATAATAATAACAATAAAAGAGAATGATTGGGGTCTCTTCGTCCCCCGTGCGACCACTACATTTATTATCTAAGAACGAGTTTTTTTTCTAAGTATCCTCCCCCTCAGGGGGCTCACCTTCTTTAGGTGGGTACGGGTGTCACAATCCCGAGGTACCCTCTCTAGTGATCTTTTCCTTTTCCCAAGGGGTTTACTATCTTTGGTAAACACGGGTGTCACGCCCCCGGGGTACCCCAATGATCCTTCTCTATTTTCGACCCTCCATCTTGTCATCCAATTTCTCCTTTTCTTCTTTTCCCGTCCAGACCACAGACATATGAATGTTTGGCGCAGTATAGCCAAAACTGGCTCTTGTGCCATAAGACACCAAACTCACTCACTCACTCTTTTTAAGTATCCTCGTCCAGCACACATCATCCAGAGTATGTTAGACAGCTTGCTTTGGAGTATATTCAAAAAATCCAGTGTGATGTGTTCCAGATCTATACTGAGGGCAGCATGGGTGAAAGGCGCTTTCTCAGGTAGTGAAATTTCCATAAAAAAAGGGGGAATGTATTAGGAACCGAAGCTCTATTCCGCATCTGTCTGAATGGTGGAATAATGGTTAACAAACGACAACAAGTATTGCCCTGTTTTTAAATTGCTTGAGTGCCAATGTTAAGTTTTTTTTCGGTGGATACCGTCGCATGTGAACGTTTTCTGGAATGAGAGGTCCGAGATCGCAGCAGCCATAAGGATTTTACACATGGTGGCTGCCATACGTTTTCAGAAATTGCTTCCTGAGCAAAACAAGATATAATTTACTCTTGGAGGCCGGCCCCCCGCGCATAAGTGGTATAAAAGAAACCATCTTGGTGCTGCTTTGATTAGGACAAGCATTAGGGGAGATAAAACGATTCTTGCCAGGCTTCGCAGTGAACACACTCGAGGATCTTAAGGTAGGTCTTAAAAGTTTACACTCTTTGTCCGAATTGCAATATGATCGGAGCTGCTCCTGCCCACATCTTGGTTTGTATTGGTTGTCATAAGAGCCAGCTGCTCTCAAGTCCTGCTACAGTTCTTCATTGTTTAAAAACGCAGGTGTTTATGAACTTTATCTAGATGTCTCTGTCAATCAAGGAGAATAAGAAACAACAACAGCAAGAATATACATATAGAATTAAGTGTTAAAACTAAAGGGGAATGGCTAAATAAAATGATTTCTGAAGGTACTAGTAAAGCGTATTCCAGTCTAGCTGGGAGGAGACTCCAGTTAATGATCTCAAGTAATAGATATACATATATAATGTGATACCCCCTACTTGGGGGTACCATCTCTTCATCTGCACGACCTTGATTTGTGGGAGGTAATGATTGATGACCCAAGCTAGCCATAATAAAACCAGTGTATTATTATCAATTGAAATGAACAAAGTAAGTTTTACTACAGGAAGGAAATCAGGAGTGATATAATTTATCCCTAAATTCAATGTAAATAAGTGCCCGAAATCCTAACCGCTTAATTTTCAGTAACGTTATCCTGTGAATCTCAATCTCCTTTAATTTCTTTGACTCGCTAAAGCCCATTCTATAATTACGCTTCTAAGTTTAAATCCTTACCATCAGCTCACGAAGTTCAGCATCTCAGCTTCCTTTCTCCTTCTTCTTCACAATTACAAAACCAACACTATATATTTACTAACTAATCTGAATATCACGGTTTCTTCTTGAGAGGATTAGCTGTGAATTAATTCAATGCTGGCCCCAAATATTCCCCAAGAGGATTAGTCGGGAAAACACGGAAAATCCCCGTCACAATGTATATTATAATACATAGGATGAGTCAAATATTTTGTTCTGAATATAAAAATTCGTTGTAAAATAAACGTTTTATCTAATAATATAATTTTGTATTATAGGAGGCCAAGTTTAATAGTTTTTTGCGTGCAGTAAGTGGCACGAATGATACATCAAGAGTGGTATTTTTTGTTGAAATGTCGTCTATTCAAGAGAAAGTTCAATGAAAGCTTTGGTTTCACGAAACGAAATTGCACATTATAGCTCAGCATAAATTTCGACATTCTTATGATCTCCAAATATCGCAAACAAGTTTGGTAAGTATTCTTCATGAAAGGCTTAGGTTGCATGCTTATAAAATGCAAGATTTTTTAAAGAACACTTGGTGGGAACTGAAATATTACTTTTACATTCTCCGTGCTAACAAGGTGCACATGTTCAAATTTACTGAGAGGTAAATGGTATTATAAAAATTGGTATAATAATATATACAACAAACACATTTTTAATTATAATAGTCTGAGCATAATAAATATTTGTTTTAAGGGCAAGACTTTGGATTCAATCTGCATTATTACACGAAAAGAATGTGTTTTTTTTTTCAAAACCAGACCGAAATTGTAAACTTAAACAAATACGCTGAATGTGACAGCTAAATCGTTATCATAAATATGCAACATAGAGGAATTCAAGCGATTTGATTGTCTAAGAAGTTAATTAACTATATCTGTGAGATAACTTAAAATGGTCGTTTATGAAAGATTAAATACCCAGAAGCAAAAAAGTAAAAGATTTTAACAATCGAAAACAAGCCATAACGAACAGAAATTTATAACGCGACATATGTAATTAATTGCGATATTTAATTGAAAAATGTTAGAAAACTGTATTATAGTGTTTCTTTTAATTATCGAAGTTCGATACATTGTTTAATCCTAGCACACTGCATAAATATTTACGCTTCCCAGGGATATAAGAAGCATTGTGAATCATTTATTTTCTTTTTATTTTAAGATAGTTGTGCCTTTCATTTTGCTAAGAAACAAAATTTCAAATAAATTAGCAATTAAAACTCCAAACTATTTGATAATTATTCCGTAAAATTTGAATAGTATTAACTTTAGCATTTGGAGGCATATCTTGAGAGAAAAATAAAAGAAAACTGAAATATTTTAATTTGGGAATGCATCTAAGGAAAACACTAGGATTTGCTGTATTGTATTCGTGGCCACTTTATTTTTTTAAACTTGGTCACTCTCTGAAGTAACTTGGTGACAAAACTCCCGAGCCATGATCATGTGACGAGAATGAAACTTGAGCTGGCAAATTCCTCTCCTAACCTAATACACCACAAGAACGGGAGGACTTTGACCCTCGACTGATTTATTGTGCATCAGTCCCTGTGTACGGTGTATCTTTAGTGGAACTAGATTTCAAATCCACGACTTTTTTACAACGTGGAGAAGCAACAAATAATTGATTAAGTTTATTTTTAAGAAATGTGTTTCAAAATCTCAATTTTTTCTATCGACAAGTGTTTGAATACATGATAAGGGATACGAATACTTTGAATTACTTATTTAATTCTGTTTAATACATTTTCACAACCTGAATATGAAAGATAATTTGATAATGAATATCTACTACAAATTAAGTTATGTTACAAGAAAATAATGCATGTGTGTGTATAATGATCAAAAACAATTAAGCAAAATATGACTAAAAATAGGTATAGTAATATTTTTATGAAGCCCAGTGGCTCAGTGGTTTGTGCATAGCGCTTCCACACCACAGGTCTGAGGTTCAAACCCCGGGCTGGGCAAATTTGACTCAGTCTTTCATCCCTCCAGTGGATCGATAAATGAGTACCAAGCTTGCTTGGTAACTTAACACTAGAGGTACTAGCAGATGTTCCTCTCCGGAACATCTGCTCATGCACCTCAGGGCCTAAGGTCACGTATACTCAGTAGGCCTTGGCCCTCATGGGCAGTTGCGCCACTGAGTTAAGTTAATATTTGTATATATATTTATAACATTTGGGCTCATGCACTACTGAGTTAAGCTTAGTTCATTTATAACATTAAATAGTCAACAATACAGTAAGAGGAAGGTATTATGAAATACCGCGTTTATATTTCTAATAATATTATTATTGGTGTTTCGTAAAAATCCGAAAATCATATTAAATACTACTTAAATCTATTTGTAATGAGTCTTCAACTGTCAAAAATACTATTCATTTTAATTTTTTATAAAAAAAAAATATTTAAAAATAAGTTATGGAGGTTTTTTAATGGAATAGTCGGGTAATATGGAATGTGTGGTTTAAACCACTGAATAACTGATTAGACCCTTGTTGCTTTGAAGCTCCTGGTTCCTTCTTTTTGTACGTTTCTTTCAGTTCTAATGCTTTTTTATATGGGGAGTATGATATTATAGAAGATCTAGCAAGTATTTCATAATACCCGGTATGCTTTTTTTGGAAAATTAACCTTTAAACCGAAGGAGAAACATTGTTAGATAAAAAATGTCCACATTATAACAATCAACGATTACTTTAGTATGCATTATGCTTATGCTTAACATCAATGTTTACATAATATTACTAGCAGGTTAAAAAATTTGAAAACTTACCTATAAAAGATTTTAAAAATCACAAAACACATTTTTTTCTTTAGCGAATAATATGGCAGCAACAACTGTCGACCCTTGCAGCAATACTTCATGAATGGTTTTTTTCTCGCTGTAGCAGGTACAAACGGAACCAAAACTTTGACATTCCATATTTACTGACTATTCCACAGTGGTACGTACAACCCCGTGGGGAGGGAAGAACTCTAAGGGGCCCAAAGCTTCATTGATGCTAAGTATGTACATGGTAATGGGGCCCTAAACTTGAGATTGCAGGAGGCACTAATATTCTCCGTTATATGCCACTGATATTCCATAATACTCTTCTCTCCTATAAGTTAATGTGCTATAACAGAGCCACTAGGTGTATGCTTGTTATTCCTTTAATGATGAGAGTTCTTTTGAAATTATTTTTTCCTTCTTCTTTAGCCATTAAAAGTTTTACCTTCATAATGTATTTACAATCTATACATGTGAATCTCTGCTAACGTACCACACATAATTAGCATTGTATAATTATTAAGCCCTATCCAAATTTAAAACAGTAAATGATTTATTTTTCGAAATTTATAAAAACAAAAAAAACCTACATAACAGAGCATTAATGCTTCCTTTCAATATTTTAAAAGAAGCTTTTTCTTGCCGTACAATCCATTTCCTCTGAATGATTCTTCAAAATGTTCTACTCGTTCCATACAAGTTCTGCATGGGATTAAAATCTGGTGAGTTTACTGGGCAATCAAGCACATTAAATTAATTTTCAAGATTAAAAGCCTTATTATTATGGCAAGGGGCCCAAATCATATGAAAATGTCGCAAAACTGCCGGAACAGTACCAGTGGAGTAGCTACCAATGGGCTAGGTGGTTCCGTGCACTGGGGCCCTCGAGGTCAGGTGGCTCCCTCCGACCCTGATCACCAAGCAAAAACGATAAATTCTCCCAAATTTAAAATATAAATATAAATGGCTACAACATAACTATAATCAAGGCAGTTCAATTAAAAGTAATTTACAACTTCTAGGGAATCCCCCTAAATCATTTTCGTTGTTTATTTAGCGTTGCGAGCTTTACTTATTGAAAAGTTTAAATTATTTTCCTTTTTTTTTTCTTCTCATTTTTTAATAAATTGTTACTTGAAAGTTCCATGAAAAAAATCTTACCATACTTTACATTCTCTTTTTACTAACAATATGATTCATTGTAAACTAGTTTCCTATTTCAATATTTCGCAGTCTTCTAGTGTATGCTATAGACTATAATGTAGTTTTGTCCCCCCCCCCTTCCTCTGCTATTTTGCAGAGTTGTTTCTTTTTTTAAATCATTACAATAATATTGTATTGTATTTTCTTGTTCATGCATATTTTTTGTATCATTTCCTGTCTATTTCGGTGGACCATTGTGTAGCGCTAAGCCTTCTAGTGGATGAGTTCGATCAGCCAGCCATTACTTTTTTTTAGCACCAGGACCTCTGGTTACTTAGCTACGCCACTGAATAGAACAAACGTACGTCGTAATATTTCTACGAGCTTGGTATCAGTCATAAGTTCTCAACGTGGGCGATAACGCCCCCTTGTGGGCGTTTGAGGCTTTCACGGGGCAATAAAAAACCCAGAGAAAGTTAGGGGGTGTTGAAATGGCACAGGGGGTGTGCTTCGGCAGATTAACAAAATAGACTAAAAAAAAATAAAAAAAAAAAAAAAACACGCTGATTATATAACAACAAAAGTAAATTTTAATACTGGTTACCTTATTTTGATTGTATGTATTTAAATCCTTTATATCACGTGTACGAAAATTAACATATTTCGGTAGTTCGGGAAGTGGATGTGAAAAACTTAAATATTACAATACATTTAGACCAACATTTAATTGAATGATATAGTAAATTTTAATTTCTGTAGTGTATGTGTTGTGTCTTTGCCTGTGAGCAGTAGGAATAATGTTTAGTCCTCTCTGCATTTCATTATGAATATTATCTAAGAAATATAATTAAATTTGTTCACCAGGAATTAACGTGTGATACTTTAAATGCTAAAACTGACATTTTTATTTTTACTTTGAAAGCAATAGTTTATTGTGAATTATTTCATAGAATCAAAACCTTCTTTCAAAAGTGTCTTTATAACAGGTAAGCTAAGACTTTTAGTCTTATCTTTTAAATGAAAAAGAAATTTTCAATATCGCTTCAATTCCAATAATATCCTATCTAAAACTAAAATACATAATATTACACATTTAAATATATTTGTGGCAAAGCTATATATATTACAGATTCGTAAGTAAACAAAAATACTTTAGGACTTTAGAAAAAAAATTATATTCGAAAAATATTTTCTATTAGTGATAGAATATTATTTTAAAATCAATTCTTGTTTTCACCATGTATTTTGTGTACGCTCTTATTTCTCTTAAGTCTGAGGGGGGGGGGGATGGTATTAAAAAATCCACCTGAAAAAGGGGAGCTAGTTTAAAAGGTTGGGAACCAATGGTCTAATTCATCATATCTAAAACGTGAACTTAGTTTTCAGTGACATTAGTCGTGAAGAAGCCCTAAGTCATCTGTTTCAGAGAGTGATAAACAGTTGGTCTCATACTGTCTCACAACGTTTCCATTGTAACCCTAGCCAGATTCTTTGAGTGACAACAGTAGCCCATAGTTTATTTATTTGCTTATTACTCATGCTAAGCGTTTTTCATACTTTTTAGAAAAGGTAAAAATTTTCCCTCGATCTACCTCCAGCCGTCTCTTAAATACCTACGGCGTATAGTTGAAGTACAAACATCAAAATTGGTTGTTAATTAACCCCTTCTTGGCGTGGTTTCCTTGGATTAGTTTTACTTTTTTCTTACTGGGATTTTATAAATTCTTGGAAGTTTCCCATTTTCGTCCATATTTTCTATTTTTGGGGAAAAAGGAGGGTGATGGTCCAGATTCTTTTGATGTTGTTAAACTTCTGAATGTATTTGGTTTGTCTACATGAATGCAGACAAGAAATCTCTCTCTGTCATACAAGTGTGATCGCTTAGAGCAACAATTTTTGCTTGCTTCTTCGGAGTAATGTCATTGAAGTATTACACTCAATTGCTTACTAATAAAGCTAAACGTGCCCTATTTCTTAGATTTAATCAAAATTCAGCACACATATCACTTCAAGCCAGTTAAAACCAGTTTCAGGAAGTTTCAGTCACCTTACAGTGGTTCACAAGCAATTTACGAAAGTGTCATAATTAATTTGCTCACTATTGTATACGTGTGTAAACAGGCCTAACATCTCGATGAGAAAATGTTACAACGATGCAAATGAACGACTAAATTTCAATGACACTCAACAAAATCGATGACATCAATTCCTTATAAAGGAAAACAACCTTCTTCAGATTTTTTTTGGAAAACTTTTCTACAGAAAAAACAACAAAAAGATATCTTTAGATAGAAAATGCATGAGTTTCATGGGTTAAAATGGAGTTGGAAACTTCTCTCTATACTGACTGTAAAATTAGCTGTTTTTTTTATGTACTTTTTCTCAAAATCTGTCATAAGTGCATGCTTGAAATTTTTCATACAATTATAGTACCCCATTTCTTATTATACTGAAATGAGCTTTTAGCTAATTTTGATTTTTTTTATAGTTTATAAAATATTATATCAAACATAGTGAAATTTGACTTATTTTCACATGAACAAATTTGTATAAAAATGAATTTTTGAGCTACGAAAAAACAAAACAAAAAAAGCTCAATGTTAAATAAAAGATACATGTTTTGCTTTATATAAGTTCAAATTTAAAGCAAAAACGAAGTACTTTGTTTACATTTTTCGCCATTCAAATGTGCGTGACCCAGTTTCAACGATTATTTAAAAATATGTTTCAAGGGCTTCTAATTACCCTAGAGGTTAAAGTAAGGCATTTTTAGAAAGGTTAAAATCTATACAATTTGAAAATGTAAAAATTTCAAATTGTCAAAAGAATAAGATTTTAGCTTTCCAACACCCATTAAAAGTATTAAAATGCCTATTTATCCACAAATAGACAGTTCGAATGTAAACAGATATACAGCAGCTTCTACTTTAAACCCAAACTATAGAACAGCTGTCTATTCAATGTGTTTTACGATAGATTAGAAATAAACTTATTCACAGAGTTTGAAGGAAACTTAATGGACGACATTGGATACATCCTTAAAAGGATCCACAAACAGCGAATATTTGTACCACGATTAAAATGTCGTTTGAAATTTCTCTCTTTGGATAAACACGCTGGCATTAATCAACGTCTGGAATCGTAATCTTGGAAAGAGAGTGAGGGAGACTAATTGTTTTCTGAGTTGAAATCATTCTGTCCAGCGGTTGCGATATTCTATTTTCCTCTTCCCAACTTTCCTTTTTTATTCTTTCCTGGAATTCAAAACTTCTAGTCACTAAATAACGGGGTTATATTTCTGTTATTCTTTCTTTTCTTTGTGCAGAAATATACCGTCTACAAATCGGATTAAACTCTAGTCTCAGCTCATGTTTTGTGAATGAATTTTTAAGGCTGACTTCGCATAATTTTAAAGAATAGTGCCCAAAATTGGAAATTTTTTTTAGATAAAAAAGTACTTCAATATCAATATAATATTCTAGCTTTCCTGTGCTGCTGATATTAGTATACTGCATCATACTACTTATTTTTATCCTATATAATCCATTTTTTTTCTGCTATAAAATGTCTTTCACATTTGTTCTGACATACCGTAATGCTAAATGAGCTATCTGCTTGCATGTTAATGAGCTATACCTTTATATAATTGCATATATAATATTTTAAAAACATAAATTATAAGCAGATGTGTGAATTACAATGTTGCAAACTTTAAAAAATGCGATATTTTACTGTCTTAAATATACTTCCACCACATTTGGCGAAGACAGCTTTAAAAAGGAACCACTGAAAAACAAAAACAGAAAATTATCAGAATGACAACATAGTTTGGCACAAAATTCCCATCTCTTTTTGACATGCTTTTTTATAAGTGTCACTTGCATGTAATGGAATCTTTAAATTTGATTTTTACCACTTTAAAAGGTCAAATGAATTCGAAATTTTGCATACTGGTCAAGGACCGATGACAATACAATAATTTAATAATTTTGTTCCATCGTCCTGATAAGGATAATTAGGAAAACGATTTATAGATTTGGCGACTTATTCCGTATACCACTTCCAGATTTGGAGACTAATTCCATATGCCATTTCCAGATTTGGTGACCAATTTCAAATTTAGCGACGAAAATATAAGAGTGCAACCCTAAAACCACGAATAGGCTTGTGGTTAACACAAATAAAACATAAAAAAGTGTTCTTTATGTAAAAAAAAGTAGGGTGGGAAGGTTAGCAATTT
>BMAV01005546.1:309771-350351 GCA_019973955.1 Trichonephila inaurata madagascariensis | reverse complement strand
TTTAGGTTTATCATTTTTTAATTTCACTTATATAATGTTAATTAGAATCAAAAAAAAAAAAAAAAAAAGCCCCGTGCATGTGAAAAAAAAAATATGTTCTAACTTCTGTATATTTTTTTTTATTTTTGTAAATCAATATACGTTTAGAAGCGATGATACGAATTAACATTATATAAGTGCGTTTAAAAGATGATAAATGTATGTTCAAACTGATAAATATATATATTTTTTTATTTGGATAAAGCAATACGTTTGGAAGTGTTGATGCAATTTAACTTCATAGCAATACATTTAAAAGGTGATAACACGATTGATATTTAATATTTATTCTTAACACACTTTTATCAGTTAGACCTGTATCTATAACGGAATGTTTGAAATATAACGATACGGGACTCATTCTAGGCCCCAATTACAGTGAGAATAAATACCCTTCAGATTCGTTAATTAATATCCATTGAAGAGCAAGACTAATTCTAGCAGCCACGTAATACCGGTTCCAAATATCAAACTCAAGGATAAATTCAACAAAGGATAATTGATAGTTTTTATAAAAAACAGGCTTTTATTGTAGATTGAACTAAAAAATGAAAAATAAATTATAGTTTGAAAAAAAAACAACTAAAAACCACGCTTTTATAGTGAACCGAACTAAAATTTTTTAAAAAAAATAGTTCTCAATATAAGAATAAAATGAAAGCGTGGAGTGCTTGGTACTACATTTTTACATGAACTCAACATTTCTTAATAAACTAGTAAGAAATTATAACAATTAATAGAGCACCCCACGCTTTTAGTCCAATGACATTTATTTTATCGTTAATCATTTTATTCTTATATTAAGATTTTTTTTTTTTAATTTTAGTTATATTTACTATAAAAGCGTGTTTTTTAGTTTGTTTTTTTTCAAACCATAATTTATTTTGATTGTGAGCCTTTACTACCACCCCGAGTTCTAATTTTAAGTATGAGGAGTCTAATATATACAAGTGCAATATTCTTAAATGAAACATCTACGCAAAAATATTAAAGGTAATAAAATAAACTAATAAGTAATTTTTAAATGAAATGTTTATTTGCATATTGCAAGATAATATGTAAAACATACTAATTACCAGTTTGAAAATTCCAATCAGCAATATTATAAAATGTTTTTATTAATATAGTAAAAACCTCAAAAATCACTTCTTTTAATGTAACGAGTACGTGTTTTTTTCTTCTTTTTGGTAGTTAATCATTCATGCAGCTAAAGTTGCATAACACAAAGTGATACAGAAAAATGTTGTTTTAGCATTTGTTCCCCAGTATTCTCAATAAATAAACATTTTGTTCTCCTTTTAATTGGTGGAGATTCGAGAAATACAAGTAACTTTTGATCGCAAATTTCTAGACTTTTCTATGACACTCTACCGCTAGTTCACTCCTATTAGTCAAAAATAAGGGTCAACTACGGAATGAGTGATAATAATCTGAAGACTCGCGTATAGACCTTTATTTTGGCACTATAAATGTCTCACACAAAAGTCTCATAAAATCTCGTAACCGCGTCTTAAGATATTTAAAGTCAAACGTAAAGAAAATCGGCTTTTTGTAAATATCTCGTTTTCTACAGCTTAATGCTATTTAAATTTAATAAAAATATTGTAGAGAGTAACATTTTCTATAATTTTTTTGTTTGAAACATTTTTTACTCATCAAACCAATTTTGAGATACAGGGTATTGAACGAGCAGCGCTTAACTATCTACAGCATAATGCAAGGTCAACCGTTAGTCACATGATATAATACGCCGGATAAAGTCTGTAAACCTTAAAAATATACATAGTTGAAAGCATTTGTCAATTTTTATATTAATTATTACATTGTATTTAGTAATATATTTTATTAATCAAGTATATTTTTTAATATCCTTCATATGTTCGTGTAATTAAAAAATAGTTAACTGAAATTATAGACTTGTTTCTGGGCACGCTTGTTTCAATGCTTCACGATATGAGAGCGATCTTGATGAAGATTGTACTTTTGATAGCGAAATCCTTCAAGATTTGGAGACAATTATCCTTGACGACAAAAATAATGAGAATGAATTAGAGGTTTTCGAGTGACTGGAAGACGATGAAAAAGAGGAAGAAAAAAATTAATATTCATGTGTTCGTCTTATTATTAAAATTTTTGTAAAACCTCTTCACATCCGAATTTCAGTTGAAATAATTGCAAATGTATATAAAAAAAAATGATATTTCTAAATAGAAATATAATTAAAAATTACTTACTTTATTTTTTTCTACTTTAAATGTAATTTGTATAAATTAATAGAAAAATATATACTCTAAGCATATCTGTCAACAACTTTCGAACTACACGAACAGTGTAGTTCAAAAATTAGTTACAAAAGAAATATATACTTGATTAATGAAATTTATTGCTAAATACAAAGTAATAATTAATAAAAAATGCCAAACGTTTTAACTATATATATTTTTAAGGTTTATAGACTTTATACGGCTATTATATCATGTGACTAACGGTTGACCTTGCGGTATGCTGTAGATAGCTAAGCACTGCTCGTTCAACGCCCTGTATCTCAAAAATGGTTTGATGTATAAAAAATGTTTCAAACAAAAGTTATAGAAAATTTTATTCTCTACAATATCTTATAATAAATAGCATTAAGCCATATTAAACGAGATTTACAAAAAAAAAACGATTTTTCGACCTTTGACCTTAAACATCTTAAGAAGTGTTCATGAGATTTTATGAAACTTTTGAGACAATATTTAGAGTGCCAAAGTAAAGGTCTATACGAATTTTCAGCTTATTATCTGTCATTCCGCAGTAAAACTTTAATATCATTGGACTATACATGTTTTCATTGATAATACTTTATCGCGAGCAACATATGGTGGGTTTTTTCCGAGTCTCTTCAACTAATCCTTTTGGGGAATTTATTCTTTAATTGAGATTTGAGTTTGAAACCGCAGATGACTTGATTTTATGCTAATGTAAGTGCAATAGAAACTCTGGCAGTGGCTGTGTTAAGTTAATCGCGGAAAGTTAGTTGTGGATCGTGAATCATGGGTTCTTAATCCTAAAATTAATGTTCAAAATTTAATGCCCTTCAGAGCAATGAAAGTACTAGAGAAATTGATTTGAACAAGATGGCAGCAGATTAGGGTAGAGTTAACAAGCAGATAAAGATATGAGTTTCTTTGTATTGCTTTATTAGTTAAGTCAAGAGGTTAGGATTGCTGAAAATGTTATTGAAATAATTATAAATTGATCCTAAAGTGGTAAGTCATAAATAAAATTAAATTTTTTAACCATGTATGCTTCTTCACTGACCCGCACTACACCCGGAACCTTCGGGTTGAGACAAACATAGTTCATATACTATGGTCCCGAAAAAACTCATTGTTTGTGAACACCCTAAAATCTTCTACGGACTCTTGAGGGCCCATGTACAAACCAGATGAGAAAAGAAAAACAGACCGAGAATGAAACAAAAGTTTGAGGAAAGACGCTAAAAGTCAGAACGAAGAATAAACAAAAACCTAATTCATAAGTGAGTTGAGATGTTTAAAAATAAATAATTCATGTTTCGGCAAATAATAATAATAATAATAATAATTTAACCCGGCACTTCTCGCTCAGGGTATGTCATATCCATCGTCTAACTTTTTTCAAAGCACCTTCTAAATCTTTTTTGGAAAACTGATAGTTTCTCGGGTAGCTGACCTTAAGGTCATATCCTTTGAGGAGCCTTAGCTTGTAGGCGAATTCTAAATATATATTTTTGGATACTTCTTCGGGTATATCATACCCAGCGCGTGAATCACCGTCACAGTTCCGAATGCATAAGCATGTTTTAAATCTTCCTTATGCTATGGCGTATTATTGTATTTATGATGAAGAAATGTGGTACTTAACTAATTTAATAGATACAGTATTTCACAGATATAGTACAACAGTATTTTCGGATGAAGATATTCTCTTCGTGGTGTAATGAGGAAAAATCAAATGATGAAGAGAATAACCTCAATTAGGATTTCAGCACTGAAATATATTCAGATTTAGAAAAGGGAGACACCGTTGGAAACAAAAGTTTTTTTTTTGTTTTATATGTAGAGACACAAAAACATTTGGGAAAAAAGTAATTTTAAAGGAGACAACTGGTACACATCTTATCCATTTTCAGATGAACATTTAAAGAAAAAAAAACTATTTTTGGAACAATAAAAAAAAATAAATAAAAAAAATTAAAATTTTAAATTTAAAAAATAGAGAAGTTTACTTCTAAAAGTTTAGTTTTAAAAAGATACAGAATTAAAAAAAAAATAAGATCCAGTGTGAAAACATTGTAATCCCTCACGATGAGATTAAAGGAGTGAATAAACAATTTACTGAATGCCCTTATAAAAAGAACAGAAAAACTAAATCTACGTGTGAAAAGTGTAATAAACAGTTTGTATTTCTTACTTTTCTTCCTTTTTAACTTTTGTACACAAATTTTACGGTAAAAACAAAATGTAAACACCCTTGGGTTTAAGATACCCTGCGTGAAAACTTTCGGTCGTTTTTTTTCGCCCGAATGATGCCGGGTTAGTTGCAAAAAAGCAGACAAAATTCAAAACTGATACCGAAAAGACGACTCTGATATTAAGAAATTACAGTCGGACCTCTATATAGCGAAGTCGCTAAATCCCGGATAAAAGTTCATTAGATGGAAAATTTGTTATATAGAGGTTCATCTTTTAATTTACTTTATAAACCCCATAAAACATATTTCAAATTCATAAACACAATATATTAAAAAAGTAATTATTCACATCTTTTTTTAAATTAATATATTTTTATTTTATATATCTTACCTATCAAAACAGAATAAAAAAGAAAGAAAAACTTCAAGGAAAACAAGAAAAATGAATGTCGAAGAATTTACTGTATTTTCAATATTAAGAAAATAATTTTTTATACTAAATTTAATTAATTTTATAATTTAAAGCATACAAGCAATATTAAACATACATTATTTAATAATTTATTAAAAATGGGGACACGGGATAACTCCACTGAGGGTGAAAGAGGATATCGAAGATGTTTCTATTAAAGTGGGCAATGGGGGGGGGGTTAAAGGTTGCACTTCTTGGATGAAACGTCCAGAACTCTATTGCTCTCGGTGAAATAGGATCTGATAAAACCAGTTCAAAATTTATGACCACCATAAAATGTGTTAAAGAGAGAATAACTTGAAATTTTTTTCAGAAATACTTTAAAAAAATGGAAGAACAAAAATTGAATCACCAAAGAAAAAGTTCGTTATATAGAAAATGCACTTCGCTATAGAGAGATTATTTTACGAAGAGAATCGTAAAAAGGTTCAAGATTCCAGGAAAAAGTTCGCTGTATGGAAAAATTCACAATATAGAGGCTCGTTATACAGAGGTTCGAATGGACTTAAAATTTACCTTTTATATATAAAATTCCATTAGTTTATTTTACTAAGTAGTCATTCATTGGAAAATTACATAAGAATTAAATAAGTCAAGCAATTATGAATATACTTCACAAGCAGAGCTCCTCGTTTGACCACACATAGTGTAAATGTCTATAATTATCTAGTAAGTTGCCAGATACGGATAGTTCTCGCTAAACTATCTTAACCGTCACAAGCAGTGCCCTAATAGATGGCATTAGTTTTGGAAGTGCAATCAATTAGAGATAATTTTCTCCACAAGGGTCGACAGACTGTTTCACTTTAGTCTAGGGAAACAAGAGTGTTAAGGTAGGGGAAAAGTATTTAATTATATACTTCACTCTCTTCCGTCTTTGTGTTTGACTTCGGTCTATAGTTTCCTTCGAATAAGGTACTTTTCCCATAAGTTAATTGAATTGTCTAATGAAGTCTTTCGTACAAAGATGGGAATATCAGATACTTAATCATTAGTTTTTTCAAGAGCAGAGTTTTCAAGCAAGAAAATATTAGTTTATCAGGTTATATCTTGCAGATTAAATGTTCAAGTGTAGAAAAGTTCATAATTTCTTTAGAAATTTTTACATTGAGTGTTTTGCACTAATAGTTATTACTGTATATTTGCGAATAGCACACAATCCCTGTATAAACCAAGAATGCGTTTTTTTTTATTTTTTAAATAGGCAATATTCCAAATCAAACTATAAGCAGAAAAAGGTTTAACCGAATATAACACTAAAACCACACTATCAAACTCTATAACTTTTCTTTAAATATGCATATAATATATTATATTCATCTTTATTTCTAGTTTTGTGTTCACTTTTCCAAGAAAAATTAATGTGTGTCCTATCTACCACGGACGGTCAATTTAACCGGATGTGGAAATATTTTATGTATTATTTTAAATTTATATAATCTGTAAAAAATAGCGGTTATCTCAGTGTGGGTTGCAGTTGAAAACAATCTCTCTCTCTCTCTCTCATTGAGTATAATCTCAAGTAGATCAGCTCTAAATTTTTTCGAATGCAGTTTTGTAAGGATTCCTTATTTGAAAGAGATTAAGTATCAAAATTTTGATGCAAATTTTTTATTCCTTATACAGTGTAATATTTTGTGGTGTATATTTTGAGCTGAAAATGCCAAATCGTTTTAAAATTAAAAAATACTTAGAAAAAATAATGGATATATATAGAAGAAGAGTACTTAGTATGTGATGAACAAGAAATTTCTGGAACTTAATCAATTAACAGTTAATGGTACGAGTATAATTAAGGAAAATTTTATGAAATACCTTAATTTGTTTTTTAAATTTTAATTTATACACTAGCCGTATTCTTCTCACGCTTGTTTTCTGAATTTTAATGCTTCGTTAATGCAGAATTTTAATGCTTAATTTCTTCCAGATCTTTTATAACTTTGATAGTTGTTAGATAAGCAATTGTTATACAAATATGACTAAATGTTTCTTTAATTTATGTAGTTCATTACACATACGACGATAAATTATACCTATTACTTATTATTTAATCTAAATGACCCCTCTGGAAATACTTAAATAGATCTTTTGAAATGTCGAATGTAATCTGGGATAGACTCTATTCAAGTTGAGAATTGATCAAACAATTGATTGAAATGAATTTAATTTATTAAATGAAAGTATATTCTTTGAAATATTTTAACTAGAGCTATATCATTTCGATTGCAATGAATACAAGAAGTATAAAAAGGAAAACTAAGTTAATCATTTATATTTCAGATCTTTTTTAAGAAAAAAGTATTTCTTTCGCTTGGAACTTGAAAGATACGTGATTTCTTTTATTTTTTTCGTTTACACATCAATCAAAAATTCCATCGAAAACTTCCGATTCTTTGAAGATTAATAGGCTTCCTGTTTCCGACAGAAAACTCCACTTCTGATCTTTTCTAAATGCATGGCGTTCAGTTTTATCGACTCTTTTTTATTATTATTTATTTACCATTTCAATAAATAGTTCGAACTTCTTTGATCGAAAAAAATATTTATTTGCAGCGCGCAAATCTTAAAACAAAAATAAATATGAGTTAGAAAATTTCAGATTCCACGAAGTCTACATTTCGTTTTGAAAATGATGTGAAAAGTAGATTTATATGGATTTAAATCTGTAATAATAAAATGAAGTGTTAAGACACGAGCTGAGGAATGAAATTAAACTTGTTTCACAGCAGAATAACGCATTTTAGACATATTTTGTATTTATTTGTTAACTTCAGGAAAGAAAAACCAACAAATTTATACCGTCTTCTGTCAAAGAATTGATATGCATTCTAAAAGAAAACAATGATGTTTAGGGAAAATATTTTTCTCAAAAGTAGAAAATTTTTATAATCATAATATATCGAATACTCAGAATTGCGTATTATGATAAAGTTTAAGTTTCAGTGGATAAATTTACGAAATGAAATTTCCTGGTGTGAATATGATCGGAGTGTACGGGTTGTTTTAACGGAATTATATTCAATGTAACAAAATATTTAAATATTAAAAAACATTAATGACTCCGCAAATTGTTGAACGAGGTAATTCAAAACCAAATATTAAGTTCTGGAAAAGTACCTGATACCGTAGAGCAGACATAAAAATTATTTTTCAAAATATTGATATTTCATGTTACAACACTTTTAAAATGGTTGAGTTTACGATGCCTAGGACATCTGCTCTGGTTGAGAAAGTGGTTTAAATCTTTAGCTAAAACACTAGCACAGTGATTGCTAAACATATGGAACTTCTGATCTAACGTGCCGTATTAATTTCAACGAAATTGTAAATGATGGAAATAAACTGAAATTGAATTATACATAAGAAAGAAAGTGAGATGTAATTAAAGGTAAATAACAATTGTAATTACAGGGGTTTTTTAATGAGAATTTTTAAGTTTAATGCAAAGAGAAAATGGATTTCTTTAATGAGGAAGATATTTTTATGTAGCAAGTGTAGTAAGTAAGAGTAGCAAGTGACCGTCATTCAAATACATTTTTATAATTGTCAAATATATATTTTAATAAAACTACCGTTAAAGGTATCAACCAAAAATGTTCCCGCGAGCTACCATTAGTTCGCCATCGACATCATTTACTAGTAGAATTCACTATAATAATTTAGAGCAGTGGTCTTCAAACTTTTTTGACTCACAAAATACTTAGAGCTAACAGGTGTTTTTGAGGAACTTTAATCCACACACAATATAGCTCAGAAGAATATATCTTAAAATAATATTTAAAGTAGATCAACGTGTTATAGGTACTTAACGTAAAGACAAAAAAGTTGTATTGGTTATTAAAGAGTGTTTTAATGTTATTTTTTTATAATATATTCATTAAAATAATATTAGTATGCGATTCAAGTGTTACCTACCCATCCATTATATTTAGTAAGGGGATTTAGACACTAACTGTCAAAGTCTAGGTCTACAGAAAATTTCTGCATTTTTTTTTTTTTTTAACTACTTACGCGTAGAGAAATATTTTTCACTTTAATATATTGTCCTTAATGGTATAAAAAGGTTTATATAGTTGTGTGTGATAACTCCTTGTACTATGCATGAATTTGCAATCTTAATTTACGATTTTTTCTTGATAAAATTTAGATTTTAACGTCAAATCTTTTCATTTATCGATATGTTGTTTCTTCTCCTTCATCATTATGTTTTTTTTCCTCAAATGAAACAAGCAATAAATATTAAAAAAATTAAGTCAAATCCCCCCCTACTTAGATCAACAAAAAAAATTTTTATTTTAGCTATTTTTTTTAAATAGTTACAATTAATATAAATATGTATATACATAGGACAGAATCACAACATTAAGTGGTAATTAATTTGTATTAATTATAATTAAATTATTGTATTTTTGACCAAAACAATAGTGTATAGAAAATTGCAGCTCAAACGAGCGCTTTAAAATGTGAGAAAAAAATCTTTTCATGTGTTGACACAAGTTGCGAAAAAGGATGCCAACGCGTCTGTATTTGTAATTCTTTAAATAATTAGTTTTAATCAATTAATTTTTATTAATTATAGTGATTGCATTGCATCCAAAATAATCATATATATAAAATTTCAGCTCAATTGAGGGCTTTAAAATGTATTTTATTAACGATTGAAAATTCCACCAAGATAAATAAATAAATACATAGAGAGTGTGAGATAATAGTAGGGGAATTGTGATAAAAGTGCATTTTTTCCTTTAGGAAACTATTTCGTTTTACAGAACATAGAACTAATGGGTATAAAATTATATCGTGGAACCTATATACAATATAATATTCGCAATGTTATAAAGAAAAAAAACGTTTTAATATTTTTTTACTTATAAAAGTTGAAAAATTATTACAAAATAAAGTTATTTATACGTAAGAGATTTTTAGCTTTAATGTTTTGAATGAGCTTGAGATACTTGTGAGTATACAAACGTGAAGAACTTGAATCCCTTTTACATACGCATTTATAATTTTCTTTTTGATTTATTATCGTAACTCGTGAAGCCACTGGGTTATGCCTCGTGGAATCCAGGAATCCATAAAACACAGTTTGAAGACCACTGATTTAGAGTAATTTTCTCTGAATATAATAAATAGTTCCATGTCGAAAATGTGGAATAGTTCAGAAATAATATATGGTATGCATTATTAGAATTAATATTAATAATAACATTTGATGACTCATTTCATGATCTTAATTTCTTTACTGGAAGTTATTGATTTTTGAAGTTTCATTGGCAGTCAAATAATTGGTTGATAACGATATTTTCTGACAAACAATCTACTAAGGATGTTTTTATTGCTGAAGCAAAAAAAATAATTTCAAATTGAAAAACTAAAAAATTATATTTTTTTTTGCAAAAACAATGTAAAAAGCTTAGATTAATATCAATAAAGTACTTAATTTTCAAAAATATCATATTTTGATAAATTTCGATTGAAATTTTTACTATATGTAAGTGAACCAGTTTTCTTTGAATTTTCAGTATTTTTATAAGTAACAGAAATTACTTAAAATATGGGCACATTGTAAGACAATTGTAGAGGCCGGTATTTCTTACTCAAAACTGCTCATTCTTAATTCCTTTTTGAATTTTGTTGGAGTTAAAAGATTTTAATGTCATTTTAAGCTGCCATTACTTCGTATTTTTCTTTAAAATATTTATCAAATCTTTCTACTCCATGCCTTATTTATTAAATAATTGGTAAAAATGAACGTTAAAAATAATCCAACAGTAAGAAATTAGAACAAAACTTTCCCTCTGTTAACTTGTATATAGCAGACATCTTAATTATTTAAATGAATTAACATCATTTTTCGTAAAGAAGAATGGATAGAAGTTTTACAAAAACATTAAAAGTCTGAGATTTTTAAAAACTGTGTCTAAGCAAAATAATTCTGAGACAAGAAATCAATGGTTATATATCTTGAAAAAAGCGTAAGAAAATAATAAAATGGCTCACGCAAGGTGGAATCAATATCGCTGACAAATGCTGTTGCTCTTGCAAAGTTCAATGACTTCAACTTCAACATGTATATATATATATATATATATGTTTGTGTGTGTACTACTAGGTGGTTTTTAATCATTTGTGTCGGAATTATCGGAAAAGTATTAATATTAGAAACCATTACATTACATATGTCATCAATGAAAAACATCCTGAACGGAAGGTTTCATACTTATTTCTTACTGTATCAGAAAATAAGCTTGAAAGTCTTGGATTAGCTCATTGTGAAAGTATACTGCTTTATTTGCAATTGTAGTAAAAATTGTTGGCAGTGTGCAAACTAAAAAGCTAAAATATGTTAAGTTTTTCTGATGTTCCACATTAGACCAAAAATAAAAAAACTACGAACTATAACAGAGGGACAATAAAACCATATTTTAAACAGAAGAATAAAGTTATTTACACAGAAATGCCTTCTTAAAATAATTATTAGCACTCAAATAAACTTCTTTTTTCCCCTGTTGTAAAAAGTTAAGTTTGGTATGTATGGATTTTATTAGATTCATTATAGTTTATATTTATTCTAGCCACAGCAATTATTGTTGCAAAAATTCCTTTCATTTATTTTTGCCATTCAATAGAGACCAATATATTCTTTTTAACTGCATCCCCCTCTGCAATCTGATATTAGTATGCTCGATAATGATTTTAAAAAGCTTGAGAGGTAATAGAAAATTTTTAATTACAACTTTTTTATAATTTATTTTTATTATACTTAATACGTTTTTCTCGTGACGAACGTTTTGTAAGGTATGTTTTTATTTCATCGACAGAGGAAAGATAAACATGAAGCTTTCTTTGTTTTCTAGCTTCCAATTTTATGATTTTTTTCTTACGGCATTCTTTACATTTTTCTCTTTAGTTTATCTTACTTATTTCTAGTTTTCCACCTATTGAGATTTTCATTTAAATTTGCATTGTTCAGGCTAAATACAAAATATATAATATTTTAAATCAATCTCAAAACTCAAACTCAGCGGCGCAACAGCCCATGAGGATCAGGGCCTACTGTGCCCGTCCCAGTAAACATGACCATTGGGCGCTGAGGTGCATGAGCAGATGTCCCGATAAGGTGGTAAGTCTGAAGCGAAGCGCCCAGTGTTTAAGTCCCCAAACAAGCTTGGTACTCATTTATCGACCCACTCCAGTATTGATGAAAGTTTGAGTCAACCCAGAAATAGAACCCGGACCTATTCTACATCAGAATAACTTTAAAATTAAGATGTAATAATTAATTAAATGGTTGTGTGTTAACGACTATCTTAAACAATATTAAAGCTATTGGCGACGGATTTCATGTTTTAAACAATATCAAGTGACGTAGATGGCATATTCGCTCTCTCTCTCACATATTCACAATCACTCATGTTTCGTCAATGTGACGACTCTGAGACTTGATAGATTTAAAATGAATAGTAAAAATCCTGAAAACTATCAAAAATAAAATTAGAAAAATGGGTTGATTAGACCTATTTAATTTAAGAAGTATGTATCGGATGTAGTTGATCTTCAAATATTCGAATAGTTAGAGCAATTACCTTCTTGCTTCTTCCATTTGTGACGGGGCTATACGAAATTTTCTATTAATCCTCTTGGGGAATCTTTGGGAACAACAATTGAGTTATTTCACAGCCATCCCTCTCTAGAAGAAACATTGATATGCAGATTAGATTATATTTATATATAAATATATTTAAATTTTTTTAATCTAGTAGGAGGAAAGGAAGCTGAATTTTTGATTATCGTGCTGTTACTGTAAGAATCGGAATTTAGACGCATGATTATAGGACATGCTTTAGTTATTAAAATAAATTAAGGAAGATAGGATTCTTAGGATAACTTCGAGTAAAGTTAAGAGATTAGTATTTCATGCACTTATTCACATAAGATTTTGAGTTACGTTATATCACTCTAGAGTTTTCCCTCTATAGTTGGATTGTCTTTGATTATTATATTTGGTAATAATAAATTAGATTTCTCATGGCTACCTTGGGTTATCAATCTTTACCTCCTACAGATTTAGGTCGAGTAGAAGAATAGATGGCTTCCTCAGGCGGGAGGCCATTACACTTTACTAATATTTTAAAACTCTTAATTGTCTATGTTTATTGTATGCATAAAAATAACAATTATTGAAATGGAATGATTCATCACAAAACAAAAACAAAAAAAATCAATTCGTTTAAAAACTAAATAACATATTCCAAATAAAACATTTTACCCTTCCTTACCCATTGGTAAAATTTCCTAATAGCCTGCATAAATGTATTAATTACTGGGTTCTCACTCGTTTTCAATTAACCCCTTCCCGACTTTTCCTGAGCTGAACTCAGGTAGATGAAATGTATCATCTTGGCTCATCCCGAGTGTAGCTCGGGCACTGTGAAAATTTACACTGGGCAATCGGTCTTTCCCGAATTATTTCACTTTTTTTTTGTGATTTCGAATGCTTTTGATTAATTTTCTAGCTATTAGGTGTCACTAAAAGGAGAAGGAAAAGAGATACTCGAAGAAATAAAAAAAAAAAAAGAATATCAGAAGATATTTCTCTATTTCTTGGATAAAGCACTGTGGAATTCATGTGTGTTGTACACATAATCTAGTGTGAAAAGAAGTCAACTTTTTAGTATTAAATGGCGGTATAACAGAAAATAATTGAAAAGAGCCACACTAGGGGGAATTTCCTGAAAAAAAGAGAGAGGACGTCCTTATGCTAAGCAGTCCCCTTCACGAGTGTTTGAAAGAGACTTTGTTGGCTATATTTTCCCAGCACAGAAGAAAACTAATCCAACAAGACATAGCATTTTTTGCTGCTCAAAGAGAGATAATAAAGGGAAGAAGGCCCGAAGAGAAACAAGATGTTGGGTTACGTGCAGTATCGTGTTTTCAAATTTATCTCATACACGATCAAATTTTCATTAATAATTTCATAATCATTTATGTAACTGCCTACGATGGAAATGTCGTTTTTCGTCTACATAAGGCATTTTTTTTTTAATTTCAAAATCTTATAGTTTGTACATTTTTCTTTCCAAAACAGTTTTTTCCCCTTTACAAGAAATAGAAATAAAGCTTTAATTTTAAAAAACATCACTCTATGCAAAAGGGCAGTAAGTTAAAACTTTAAATGAGTTTTTCTCAAAATTAGGTTTTGGAAAGAAACCCTTTACCAGATATATGATATCTTAAGAACCAAACCAGATAACGTTTTGAAATTTTGTGGGAATATATTTACTATACTATTTTTCATAAAGTGGACCATAAGTTTTGTAGTACGTTAAATATTTCTTTTTTCATTTAGGGTAGTTTTTATAAAGGAAAAACTTGAAAATATCAAAATTTTCATATTATTATGTATAATTGTCTGTAAATTTTTTGTATTTTAATATTTCTCTTAGATTTTGACTCATTTTGAAGAGCACCGTAATATGTATGTTGTGTATAAAGAAAATTATGATAATTGTTTTAAAAATCTTTGCACAGTGTTACCCGTTTAAAAATCTAATAAAATTTCCTTGAAAACAGCCAATTTTTCTAAAAAAGTACAATATTTATTTTAAAAAATTTATGCATTTATATATTTTTTTTATTTTTCTTCCTAAAAACACTCAATTTGTTTTAAAAATTTGTTTTTATAAGAAAATTGGGTTTAAGGGTATGCAGTCACCTTAATTTTTACATTTTTTTTAAAAAATAACTTTTAGGAAATTCTGTATGCCAATGGTGCTATTATGCTTAAAAAGATACGTACGCTTAAAAATAATTACAAAAAAGGTACATTCTTTTATCCATATTCCGAAATAAAACGCGCCTGGAAGGGGTTCATCTCTAGGAATTCTATTTGTCGATTGATTGATTTTATGAACCTTACTTTGTTTAAGAACTGTGCTTGGGTAAATAGTATTGCTAATTAAAGCGATCTGAAGCAAAAAGTAGGAAGATGACATTGTAATTGCAAGAGGGAGCAATTAAGGTGTACTTGTGAATGGGAGATAATTTGCTTATTTGATCAGAATCTTCGAGTGTGAAGGAAACTCGTGTAATATATATAGAGTCGACACAGGGAAGTTGATGTTTGGTAATCCGTGGTGTTTAAACATGTGTGGATGTGCTTCAAAGCAGTTAATTAAAGTTGAGTAAACATTTATTATTTTATGTAATGTTTTATAATTAACTATATATACCTTGCCACGCGTTGTTGTGGCTCAGTCTGGTTAGAGAGAAAACACATGTTTCAGTATGTTTAAACATTTGCATTCGAGGTATGATTTTTTTTATAAAAAAAAATGTATAAATATATTTACACAAAACTTTCCTTAACTGATGTCATTTGTAATTTGTAAACCAAATACTTGAAGTTATTACAACTTATTTTTGTCCTTATGCTGTGATCCTAAATTTATTTGCATTGTCTTCATATTAGAGACTTCAAGTTTGAAGATAAATTCTAAATGGCTCCACTCTGGATTCCTTGAGGGCAATGGGTTAGTTTTACAGAGATTATGGATATTTCTGTTAAATCAGAGGTATGTTCACAAATGCACATTTCTACAAACTGTCATTTCGAAGCATGAATTGTATTTCCTGATGTTATATAGGAAACGTTTTGATTCCGCAGTATATATGGCAGGCAAAGTTTTTAATTGCTCTAGTGGTTCTCCAAGTAGAGGAGGAGAGTATTTGAAATCACACCAAACACATCTACAGCATACAACAATCAAATTGCTATTTTATATATAAAATTTATCCAAAAAATACATCCCGAGCTTAAAAATAAATTCAAAAATGAAAGACAATACTAACGTTAATTGACATAAAAAGAACTGAACTACTTTTATCATTGAGAAAGCATAATTTGAAAAAAAATAATTACAAACTTAAGAGCACCTGCTTCCTCGACACATATTCCAGACATCTGTCTGTTTTGCCTCTTCTCTGATGCAGTTTCCAATTTGACGTGGGATTACCCCTTGTACTTCTTTTGCATGGTTAGTAAATGTATGATGACCAAAGTTCGATTTTCTGCAAAGCAATTTTATGTACTGAAGCCAATTGACTGTACTTGTTTAAAACAAAAACATATGAAATTGCAAAGCAGCTCTGAGTGGCCCTTGTATCCAAATTCATTTGGGGCCCTTTTTCAGACATGACCATCATGTTACTGGGATCATAATAACTTGGAGTATTCCGTTAACAAACTACAAATGAAATCTGCTTAGAAAAGTTTTGTTTATGTATATATTTACAATTTTTTTTATAAACAAAATCATACCTAAAGTGTAAGCGAGTAAAGATATTAGAAATGTGTGTGTTTTTCTTTCTTTTTAACCAGACTGAGCCACAGAAATTCGTGGCTGAGTTCAGCTACCTATAACGAATGTAAATGTTAAAATGTTATAAACAATTAAAGTTCAACACTTTGATAAATTCAACAAAAACTGTTCCAATCAAAGGTACTATTACAACTATGTCAATCTCGATTTTGAATATGTCGTACACGGTGAATAGATATCCATGTGCTTCCTTTTAGAAAATGTTGCTAAATGGTTTCCATAATATATAAATATCACAGCAATCACAAAATATACATCAGAAAATCTTAATTTTCCCATTTGTATTTCAGAGTAATATCAAATAAAATGTTGAAATGAAACAAAATAAATCATTTTCGGGTCTAATGTTATATTGCCCCAACTTTGAGAAATTTCAACAACTACTCAGAGGGAAAATTCAGTCAAGAGCAAAAAAATATTATTGTGTACAAACAGGCACATGGAATGTCTTTCCCTTAGTGAATGCATGTTGCAGCATTTGGTGATGTCTTTTTGATTTTAGGTAAATGGTCGACAAAAAACAACAACATAAGTGCGAAAAATTATATATTAATTTAGTTTAGGATCACTGAAGAAAGATAAAATAGGTGGAGGGTTTCAATCGGTACAGTACTCCTTTGTGTAGAGATTTTGAAATCACGCCAAACAGATCTATATCATGCAGAATAAAAATTAGTATTTTAAATATAAAATTTATCCAAAAAATATACATCTTGAGCTTAAAAATAAATTGAAAAACGAAACACAATACTAAAGTTAATTCAAATAAAAGGAACTGAACTTTCTTAATCAATGAGAATGCATAATTTGAAAAAATAATTACAATCCTACAACCACCTGCTTCCTCAACGCGTATTTCAGACATGTGTTTTGCTTGTTTGCTGATGCTTATTCCAATTTGACGTGGAATTACCCTTGTCACTGCTTTTTTTGGTCAGTATTATGATCTAAGTTGGATTTTCTGCAAAGCAATTATATGTACTGAAACCGATTGACTGCACTAAAAAGATTAAAACAAAAAACTGGGAAATTGCAAAACAGCTGTGAGTGGGCCTTGTATCCAAATTCCCTTGGGGTTCATTTTCAGATATGAGCACCATGTTAGTAGGACAGTACTAACACTTGTTGGGGTCCTGCATCATAATTATGTCTGATATAGTGATAGCTATGTCGCTGACAAAAGAAAACCATAATAACTTGTTAAGAAATTTGTATTTTGTTAAAAAATTACTGATGTGAAATCTGTTTAAGAAAGTTATAACCTAAACTTAAAAAGCAATCAAAAACAAAATAAGGCTCAATATTTTGATGACTCAATATATATATATATATATATATATATAAGAAACTTTTACTTTTGACATTTGTATTCAAATAGTAACATCAAACGAAAGGTACTTACGTATTATCGCAACCTATTAGCGACATTGTATAAAACGAAGCACATGATTGCCGATTTAGCGCATACAAAACATGGGAAAGTGGGATTGCTAACTTGATAAGTTATATAAAACGTTGGCGATACTACGTATGTATCAAATGAACTTTAAAAAATTGTCGAAAACATAAAAAAACATTCTTATCAAAAACCCTTTCGATTAATTTCACTAAATTAAAATGTCGCCAAGTGGGGGAAAATATTGTTAGAATAAGCACGGAACGTTTTTCAAACATTGAATGCATATCGCGGCATTTGGCTACATCTTTTGATTTGAGGTAAATGATCAACGGAAAAAAATGTAGGAACCAAAAATAAACCTAAAAATTATATAATGAATTCATTTCATTTCGGATTATTGATGAAAGATAAAATAGGCGGAAAATTTCAATCGGTACGCTACTCGCGTTTGTGGAGATCAGGCGGCCAGTCTTGTGTTATTATCAAAACTGTAACTATTTGGCAGAAAAATAAGTGGATAGTGTAGTATAAGTAGGTCAAATATAATCTTTATCTTCGCTTAATAAAGAGAAATAAATTTAGTTTAAAACTACATAAAGAATCACGATGTAAAATATAAGCAAAATTGTAAACATCCCACGATAATGCTATCCGATTGTTGCCAAACCTACAAAAAAAAATTTGAATTGTTAAAAGAATAATTTTAGAAAAACTGATTTATTAGAAAAATAATCCTAATTATGTATCAAAGTATGAAAAATGTATAAATATGACAGTCAACAAACATAATCATAGTAAAAATATGTATTAATGACGAAAAAACTGGGTGTAAAGTATAAATTTTCGCATTCAGAGAGAATTGTGACATCGCTTATGACGTCATAACACCAAAAACTATTTAAAAATGAAGTTTTAAGAAATTTGGAAAGAATTATGAAATAATAAGTGCATAAAAACCCTTTCGGATTCAAATGCAACGTTATGTCAAAATTTCAGAGGAAATAGTCAAGTACTTTCGGAGATTAGCAGCTTTGAACAAACACACATTATATTTTTAATAATATAGGTTTCGGTCCTATCGCATGTTTATCATTGACATATTATGATTAGATTAAATAAAAATTATTGAGTTTTGCAATGTCTGCGAATTATTTTTCACCAAACGCTAGTAAGAGCAAAGCTGATTTCGAAGTGCGATTCAAATAATTATTTTTACACTACTCAAATATAAAAAATCTGAATAAATGTTTAATTACTTCCGTAACAAGTGTATTGTAAGTTATTTAAAAAAAACTGAAAATCTAAATAAAATGAAACTTAAATTTAAAAGAAGAGGTTTAAAGATTTTCTGCCGAAGTAAATTAGGTGTCTCTAATTTAATATTTTACTTTCTTTATTGTAATGTTTTCGTGTCGTTACTCAACTGTTCAGAAGTTTTCTTCGAACAAACTATAGTAGTTTTCAATGCTCAAACCTTAATCCATTTAGTAGCATACGTTCGGGAAAGCTGTTTAATAAATGTAGTCGCTGTAACAAGTTTAGAAGCGAACAATAAGAATGTTTCTAAAATGTTTCGATATAAATTTCGCTTTCTGTTAACAATGTCTATTTTGAAATAGTTTATTTAGCAATCCAGTATCCAGATAATGCCTTTATGTTGATAAAAAGCTTAGTTCTTAATTTAATAATGTAAAGAAATTTAACACGTTTTTAACAAAAATTGAATTATCTTTTTCTAAAAATTTTAAATACTAAAACGTAGAGTTGATTATAATTTAAATTGGATACAACGAGAGTTTACAGTGTAAATTATATATAGTTAAATAACGTAGGTATAAAATTATGAATCTCTAAAGTCATCATAAAGAAAATGTTAATGTTTTAAAATATTTTAATAACAAATTTTTAATAAAAACTAAAATTCTGAATTCAATAAGAGTAATGTATATTGGCAAATGTTTGAGACAAATATTTCTCAATCTATAATTTCAATTTTCCAAATACATTGGAGCGTTAACTAACAAATAAGCAAATTGAAATTTAAAAAAAAAAGCTTTTAATGCAAATTAAATTTAACACTTGTTTCAAAACATTTATAGAGAACTTTCTTAACTGAAAAGGTTTTATTAAATAGTTTTATGAAAAACTTCTTAAATACTAAGTTATTTTTAAAAGTTTTTAGTAAAGTGAACAGATTATTTTTCGAGAATGCGTTGACTAGGATTTATGTAGTTTTGTAGTAAAGTAGTGATGAGCAATGGTCAAAAGACGGAATTTTTCTAAGTAAATATTAGTTCTTCGTGCTATTTCTTACTGAAAACTAGTTCTGTAAAAACAAATGAGTTGGCAGCACCACCTATACAAACCTAATGGAATGCCATATACAGAACCTATCGTAGCGCGTCATCTACGAAAGTCTTGCACAGTACCATCTACTAAAGTTGGTTGTAACATACCATTAAATTGACGTGACCCATTTATTATAATATTTCTTGTGAAACTAAGAAATGTTTTTCTATGAAATTCGTTTTAAGAATTCATCAGTTAGCTACATATTTTTGAGTTTCTAATAAATTTTAAGAATTTAATAATTCAAATAGTCAAAAGTAGTAAATATATTTGTTTAAATTTTCTAATGATATCAATTATTACTTTCGAAATTCATTCTGTAAATTCATAAAAAAAGCACTAAAATAGTAACTGCAAGTAATAATCTGCGATTAAATGCAGTTTTATTAACAAAGACTAAAATGTAAAAATTTTATTAGACTGCCAGTAAGACTGTTTAAATAAACAGTCATTTCCAACTAAAATAATGTTAGTGATGGAAAACAGGAATGCTTCAATTAAAGTTTTATTTCTCTTGACTTTTTTTTTTTTTAAAGCAAATTCGAAAGCAATAAGAAAACTAATTTGCTTAGCATGCATTCAAAAGAAACCTATGGATTTACAAATTCTAATTATAATATTACTCATAAATATAATATATTCTTATTAAAGTAGATCAATGGAATATATTACAGAGACAATAGGATCGTAAATTGAATAAGCCTTCAAAGGCGAAGCAACAAAGAGTTTTATCGAGTTAACATTTGGCACAATGCTAATATAAACTCAAGAACATTAAAATTAGTAGTCTTCTTATGTTAAGGTATCCGAATACGTTCGGAAGCGTGACTTTAAAAAAGCGCATAAATGGATAATTTTCATGATATTTAGTGTCACTCAGAATAGGATACATGCATAAAATTGTTTTAAGGACATTTTGACAAAAAAAATTATATAAATACAATATTTTGGCAAAAAATTAACTTAGAATAATCTTTTTTCCAAATGTTCTCCTAATGTGAAAAATGCTTCAGTTATAATAATATTTTGCCTGTATATAGCTCAGACCTCTCTACAGAGGCTCAACTAAAATTTTTGAACGTTTCACATTATTTTCAGAGTTACCACACATTGAAATAATTATTGGCGTTTTTTTCTTAAAAATTCTCCCCTCTGTTGTCGTAAAACATGGATAAACCCACTTCTAAGTTATATATTTCAAAAATTCTAGTTGAGCCTCTGTAGAGAGGTTTGAGCTATATACAGGCAAAATATTACTGTAATAGAAGCATTTTTCACGAAAGGAGAACATTTTGAAAAAAGATTTTTCTGAGTTAATTTTTTGCCAAAATATTGCATTTAAATAATTTTTTTTGTCAAAATGTCCTTAAAACAATTATATACATATATTCTAATCTAAGTGACACTAAATATCATGAAAACTATCCATTTATGAGCTTTTGCAAAATCACGGTTCCGAACATAGTCGGATACCTTAAGTTAGGTGCATTATATTTATGATTTTTATCAATAACAACATTCTTAAAAAGGTCAGTTTTTTGAGAAAAGTTCTAAGATGTATAACTATAAAATTTCTATACAAAAATTTAAAATTTAAAAAGGAATAAGTTGAAGTTTAGCTATAATTCATGATCGGTTCCTATTTTCCATTGACAAGATTAACGTCTTCTATACCGATGACATAGACCGGTTTCGAAGACAAAATACGGTTTACCCCCACCCTTTTACAGCTCATCTCGACTAATGAGGGAGAATCTAGTATTACAACTGATCTATCAAGATGATCCCAAAGGGACTCAATCAAACGAGACAGCTACTCCATTTGCCTAACACTCTGATCAAGAAGGTATCACATCCACAAGTAGACAGCCATGTAATCGAGTATTATCATCCATTAGAATTAACCCATTCACTGCGAGGTAAATTTAGAGCGTTTCACCCTAGATGCGACAGTTTTATTTTAAAGAAAACACGGCATTTTACAAAATATAATAATATTAGGTTACTGATATAATAGACTAATGAAATGTGCATTAGTTTTTGTGCTAGTATGATACCATGGGGCACGGTGTGATAAAACAATCACGCCAAGCAGCGCTTGTTGTCGTTGGAATGGAATTAAAGATGGCGGACTAGTTGTATTCATTGAAATATATTTCAAAAGAAGAATATAGAAAGAGATTGAGAATAACCAAGATCAATCAATAAATAATGAATAATAATATAATATAATAAAGAAATTACATGTAGTAATAATATTATGCAGTATATAATAATAATTTTATAATATAATTTCATAGTAATTATATATAATATTCATATAGAAAGTTTTAATATATAATAATTATTATATATAATAATTATCATATAATACAATTTAATAGTAATTATAAAAAATAATAAAATCATCGTATCTTAATATAAAAATTATTCATAAGAATACTCATGTAACGTAATAATTATCAATAAATAACATGATAATAATTATAAATGAATAACAAAATAATAACTATAAATAAAGAAAGTAATAATAATTATAAATAACTAACATAAAATGTAATAACATTTATAAATAATTATATTAAAAAACAATTATTATAAATAACGAATATTATATGATTATTACATACAATAATAATTGTATTTTTATATTATGTTATATTATTAATAAAATAAATACATAATATACATTAACATTAATAATGAATATCAATTAAAAAGTACTGGAAACTTGCACAATATTTCACAAAAACTGCAAAAATATCAAGGTTACCATACTGTAATGTTATTGCCCATTTTGGAGAACAAAAAAAAAAAAAAAAACCCAATTTGGCGCGTGCTTAGTGATATCGAACTAGTTCCGTAATTTTTATTGAAAAAAAAACACTATACGAGATAATTCGTAGTTGGCGTCATTAAATAAAATTCCTGCGCTGAGTGCTACTTACGAGTTATCACGTAGTGATTTTTTCAATAAAAATCTTTATGTACAAAAGTTTTATTTTCGTCTCGTTTGATTTTATAAGTTGGTCATTTAATTTTATTTATCGGTAAGCAGATGCGTAATGTTTGTGTCAGATTTTCATACAAATGTGCAATTATCCTCACATGGAAAAATTTATCAAGTCATGGTCGTTATACAGAATTCTAAAGTAATAAAAATGGACTGATAAGTAAAAATTAGCGGACCTCAGGAAAACCATCAGGAAAGTCGCTCTACTCTACTTCAAAATTTTCCTGCAGAATGCATACAAATTCTATAACCAAAGAAATTGAGGGAATGAAAAGATGAGGATGCTGTGAATTTAGGGAATCAGTTATTATGCATTTATTTGATGGCAACGTCAGCAATGCTGAAGAAAGCAGCAACATTAATGGAAATACTAGTATAATAGATTTTTATTACTTAGAACACATCATCTTCTCACAAAAAAAAAAAGTGTCAAGTGTGTACAAGGCAAAGGGAAAATATTAAAAGAGACAAGGTATCTTTGTGTAGTGAGTCTGGGCAACCAGGCTTTTGCGTAGATCCTTGCTTTAAATCTCATCATATACAGCAGGGGTACTCAACCTTTTTCCCCGCAGGGCCGCATAGATATGGCAAATATTTCATGCTGGCCGCAACGTCAATGTTAATGGAAGAAACATCATAAGACCAAGGCAATATGGGACACTTAAAATGTACAAAATTTTTCTAAATATCAAAACTCATTTTTGGCTTTGAATAATATATTAATTTCTATCAAATAAATATAATTTTTTTCGGTTTTATGCATTTTTACTGAGTTGTGGGGTACTTTCGGTTCTCTTCCATCCATTATCAAGCCCTTATACTGTACATTCTACTATCGTACAAACAAAGCTACCATGCAGTTTGATAATTTATTATTTTTTTGGACAAATCCTTTATTATTTTTAATTCCAATATTAATTTATCATATGCAGAATGGCAACAAAGAGGAATTTTGACTGAATTAAAATTTGATGTGATTTGATCATCACATTTTTAATTATAAACAGATAATACTTATTTTAGTCTGGAATTCAGTCAAAACTCATCTTTGCTGCCATTCTGCATTTGATAAATTAATATTGGAAATAAAAATAAGAGAGGATTCGTCCAAAAAAAATAAATAAAATCTTGGATCAAATAAAGGATAAATAAAATAAGGATCAAATAAAATCTTGTAGGGACAGGCCGGCAGATAACCCATTATTCAATGTTGATTTCACCTTATCCGGACTATCTTATGCCCATCAAAATCTGGACACCAACAAATCACCTGGTCCAGATAGTATCCCTGGACATTTTTTGTCCCACCTTGGAATTTTGGGTAGGGAAAGACTGTTATACATCTGTAACTTGTCATGGAAAACTGGAAAACCACCAAGACAGTGGAAATTGGCCATCGTTATTACCATTCATAAACCCAACAAGAATGCTTGTCTTACGACAAGCTATCGTCCTATTTCTCTTACCTGCATCACTTGCAAACTAATGGAATGCATGGTGCTGCGGAGATTGTCTCACCATTTACACACTAATAACTTAATGCCCCCGGATCAATTTGCTTTTCGCAAGGGTCACTCTACTGTTGACCAAATTTTATACTTCACCCAATGTGTTAGATATTCTCAGAATCACAAAACAACTAGACACACCATGGCGGCATTTTTGGATATGTCAAAGGCCTTTGATAGGGTATGGAAATATAAGCTGTTAAGTAAGTGCTTTGGTGTTTTTGGCATTGAAGGTAAAGCTCTGCCCTGGATCTCAAACTTTCTAAATCACCGAAATTTTTGTGTCAACTTTCATGCTACTTTCTTGGATTCTTACAAAACCTATCAAAGAATTCCCCAGGACTGTGTTTTAAGTCCAAATATTTTCTCCTTATTTATTTCCGAGGTTGAAAAATATGTTAAACCTTCTCAAATTGGACTTTTCGCTGATGATGTCGTTTTGTGGTGCAGTGATGCAAATTTTAGCAAAATTAGCTAATTAGGTCCTTAGTAAATATTCAGGAATTTGCAGACAACCACAAAGTTACTTTCAATGCTTCAAAGTCTACAGTCAGCCTCTTACGACTAATAGGCATCTTTACAACTACACTCCTGAGCTTTTCTATTGAGTGAGCGCTTGAATCACAGTAAATACCCTACCTATCTTAGTTTAACTTTAGACTCGGAAGTGAACTGCGGTAAACATATTGAGAAAATAGCCGATAAAGCAAGAAAGAGACTTAAGATACTAAAATATCTCTCTGGCAGAGACTGGGGTTCAGACGCCTCCACACAGAATAACTTATACAACCTTGGTTCACCCAGTCCTTGAATATGGGTACCAAATCTTTCAAGTAGCATCTCCTACTAACTTGAAAAAACTAGAGAGAGTGCAACTCAGTGCTGCTAGGATTATCACGGGCCTTAGATATAGCTGCCCTACTGACATAGTTCTGGACGAGGCAGACATCCAACCTCTTACTATGAGATTCGAAGTCAACTCATATAAGTATTTTAACAAAATTAAAAGCTTTGGTTCCTCCAATAGAACCTCTTCTTTCATTTTAAATTGGACAAGTAACCAACGTTTAAAGCGAGGCAGTCCAATTAATTACATGCGTAAACATGGTTTTATTAATTTCAATGTGGACACATCTACACCTTTTAGCTGCATCACACCTATTGATTGATTCTTTTAATCATGTTGATTCCGGGAGGAATTATTGACCAGTACTCCCAAGCATATCAGCCATCCAGAATTACTCAGATAAACATGAAAGTGTCTATGGATGTTTGCTACTCTTTCACAGAAGAACAACTAAATGAATTTTAATGAAACATTACAATAATATAGCTTATACATCAGAATAACACATAGGTTATAATTTATAAAGATATTGTGTGAATTTTGCAAAATGTAACGATAATTGTCAAGAAAGTAGGAAAAAGTGCTGTCATCTGCAGTAAAGCCCGTGACAGCATAAATTTATTTTTTTTGTGTGAAGCAAAACTTTCCCTTTTGTTTTGTCTACACCATGCTTCAGTGCGCGCTCGCTTTTAATTTATTCCCTTGATCACTATTTTTTTTATTTCATAATAATACTACATTTCAAAGGGAGAGGTGGTGGCAAGATTTTAACATAAAATAAATACAACATAAAGTAATAGTATCGTATTACACCAGTGTTCCTCAAACTTTCAATATTTGCGACTCAATATTCAATTATAATTTTCCTCGCACGCCCCCCCCCCATACAATAACAATGTATTAAATTCAAAAATAGCGTATTTTGACGCTAAACCTACATTTTGACTTTAACCTCTTAAATGATGCCGGCGTATATATACGTCTTTCCGAAGTACGATATTTTCTGCGAACTACTATCCATAAAATTATTCCAAAGGCTTTGGAACGCAATAAAATTACCTTGACAGTGTTTGCGAAGGATTTGCTTATTTATTCCTTTACTACCCCTTTCCCCAATACCCCAAATGCGCTCGCCTACATGTTAAACGGTGATATTTGAGAGGGAATTGCGTAATTTTTAATCGTCATTGAAATAATTGATTATAAACAGGACAAATCATCGTGTTAATTTCTGCATAGAATTTTACATATTAAGAATCCATGGGATTACTGGTATCTGTTAAATGTTCTTAATTTAGTATTGTTAAATTAATTATAAAATACATTGAACAGTACTAATAATATTTATAAGAGTATTATATCAATGAACATGTGTACTTCATTTTTTATTACGTAAGAATGTATTTTCTTTGTTTACTTTCAATAAATTAATATTTTTTTAAAATAATTTTTTGTTTTCGACTTCTCAATATGCTCGCGCCCTCCCTTGTAGGGTTATGACGCCCTCCTAAGGGGGCGCGCCAAACAGTTTGAGAAATACTGTATTACACTTTCAGATATAAATTATTTACATTATTTTAAGCGTTTTCATTATTTTAAGCATTTTACAAAATTTGTAATAATGTGTTACTTTTGCTGAGCAGAGATCAGTTTAGGAAGGTGTTTTTAAAATTCGACTTACAAGAGATTTACGGGGAGAAATATATAAATAAATAAAAATCCCTTTTATCAGCTATTAGATCTACAGCCTTAAAATTTAACAAATATTTTTTTTTTTTGTTCAGCTGAGATAAGCAAAAAGCTTTTTTTGTGTTTAATTTGCAATTAATGTAAAATTAACCCATTAAAAAAATTTTATCCTTCAATCTGTATTGTTTAATTTTTCAATTTACCTGGGCGAAGAACGGGTGTACCAGCTAATACTACAAATACGCATACCATAAAAAAATACTATATTATACAATATATTATGCATATTACTCGAAAAACGCAAGAAAAATTAGATTAAAGGTAATTTAAATTCTTCCCGTGGCGTGGTGTACACCGAAACGGGGTATTGTAAGCAATGGTATCTTACAATCGGATTTTAATGAGCAAAAAATTCCTTATGAGAACTTATATGCTGTTTCAGCCATTGCATACGGGAATGCATGAGTCCATCTTAAATTTTTCATATTGGTTTTGTTTATTTGTTTTACTTTGGCCTTCCCTTAAAATATTCTAAACATGTTGAAATTTGAGAGTATGTCTTGTTTTTCTCAAAAATTACAATTTACATGGCCATTGGTCACTACTTTTTACGCAGGACGAGTATACTCATCGTGACACAAAAATACTGCTTATTCTCCATAACGAGTATTCTCGTTAATTACAGTTAACTGCTTAAATATATCACTTGGCGCAGATTTCCCTATCACATAACAATTAAACATGACTACGTTTAAGGAGCATTTATGCAAAATTGATCATAAAACCATTAATAATTTGGGGTGACCATTTATTGTATTCAAATTATTATTTAAATAATTTTTTTTTTTAAAATTTTGAGATAATTTTATTTCAAAAAGAAGTACTTAGAATAACTTGGGAGAAATTTCAAAACGATAAAAATGTTTTTATATTTTTTTTTATCCCTACGAATTTAAATAAATTTTTTGACAAAACCTCTATATCATTAGCGTATTCATTTATATAATATCTATATACCGTAAAATCCGGCGTATAACGCGCACCTATACTTTCAATCTTAATTTTTTAATTTTTAGATATATTCGCCCTATAACGCGCATCCCCTATTTTACGAAGAAATCTGAAATATTAGTATACATTGCTCTTAAGTTTTGAAGTCATTTATTCGTATTATTATCCCAGACTTTTGACAAAATAGTTTTCTTTTATAACTACAGCTCTTTTAATTCATAAGGCAAGTCATTTCTTTTAAATAAACAGTATTTCGATACATGTGTCAGTAAAAAAAAAATTTATGCTCATCTCTTTTGTTATTTTTAAAGTCATTGTTTTTATACCCGGCGTATAACGCGCACCCTTAAATTTAAGTCTTAGTTTTCGTGATAAAAGTGCGCGTTAGATGCCGGATTTTACGGTACATAAGAAAAGAATGATTCCCTCTTAAAACGAGATCTCCGTAACTATCAGACGTACAGACTTGAAATTTGCCACTTATATTTCTTTTACGAAGAAGTGAGTGAGTGAATACTAACGTTGCTCTATTCAGCTACACGAGGACTTTTGGCTACGACCCCCGCAATTTTGAACCATGGTTAGCTGACGAGGATACCTGACCTTGCACTCCCTCTCCAATTTCCACACCACATTAACGGGAGGGTGTTTGAGCCCCAGCAGATTTAACTTGCATCTGCCCCACTACACGGAAGGTCTATAGTGGCATAAGGCCTGAAATCATGGCACGGCCACTAGTCCGTGGCCTTGATCACTAGGCTACCACGGCCATCTTTTTTAGAGTAGAGATATGCTAAGAACAAGTTTTGCGAAACTCGACTACCAAGGGATTTATGCGGGAAGTTTAGACAATAAATCCCATTTCTGAATTATTAGAGTTACAGACTTGAAATTTGGAAAGCATGTTTCTTTTGCTGATAACAGTTCCGCCAAAAACGGGTTCTGCGAAGATCTTACCCTTTTAAAATCAAAAGATGCCGGCTTTAAAAATGAATTTAAATGCAATCGAAATCTTATGCTTAGACATAGATATCAATAGTTTAAAAATTAAAACATAATCTAAAAGCATCGTGGAAAAGAGAAGCGGACCAGTAATGACTAGTATTCATATGTGTTTAAAGCTATAACATAATTAAATTTCATTATTTTATGATTTACACTGAATTGTATAATTTGTCAAAAGTGTAAATTACAAAGCAAAATAAATTACATTAACTAATGCATACTAGGACCACAGTTTCTAGAGCGAAAATACTTCTAATTTAATAGCAGAAAAGTTTTAAATTGCGTTAGAAGCAGAAATGTTGAAGTTCACATGACGGGGCGATTTTCTGCGAGCCGCTCGCTAGGGACGGAATGAATGCGTAACGACTACTCACTTCAGAAAGGGGCGTAAGCCTAACTTAACAAAAAAATTCAGTCCTAACATCGTAATTTTTGGTACCCCTTTAGATTATTACACAAGTTGACAGTTACATTAAAACTAGAATGTAAAAACGTTTTTCCTTTAACTTACATGAGCTTATACAAAAAAATATGTGACTTACCTAGGGAAATAAATTTCGTAAGCACTATTCATTTTTTTCAAACATTTTCGTTCACAAAACACATTAATACACTTTCCAGTTATTAAAAAAAATTACGACAAAGATTATTTACAAAAAGAAATAGCAAAATTAAAATTATGATTAAGTGTGGAAAATCTCGAAGCATGGAGAAACGGTAAAGTCCTACAATGCATGATTTGCAAGCATAAAACGTTTGTTGCGTTTTTTTTATTTTTAATTTATTTATTTATTTACACACGGTTTGTGACTATACACTTTGGCTTTTCTCATCCTTTTTGTTCATATTAAGGTTAGGAAAATGCCTTCAAAACAATCAAATACTAACCTGAAGTCAAGGTTTTGAAATAAGAAATGTACGCAAAATATATCCGAAAGCAACAAAAACTGCAACAAAACTGACGCTAAAACCCTAAAACACTCCACAATGCTAATAAAAAGAAAATAAAAAAGTATTCGATGAGTTATAAGAAACGCGAATGTTTCACCTCAAGAGGAAAGTTTATGAGCCGAGCTCTGTTTGTTGCCCTTTCAATTACCCCCTCTCCCTACTGAGCTGATGTGCAAAATATCAAATTTAGGCAGAAAATAAACTAACTGAAGATCAGATTAATCTAGCTACGCTTGATTTCAATATAATGGACATATATATAGGGTGCCATCTCGGGGTCATTAAAAAACATTTCAGCTGAAAAATCACATTTGCTTCGCCCGGCCCACCACATCACCTTTGTAAACTGCACATTTGCAACACCCTGCCATGAGATGAGTCCGTGAAAAATGCATATTCGCACTGCCCGTCGTGAAGGGGTTAACAAAAAACAGACAATCACTTTTTCTTTAACTTTTGCGAACTGAGTTCCTTAAACATGTAATGACAATTTTTAGATGAATATTTCCCTTAAAAAGTAGTCTGGATTTTATTTTATTTTTAGAGAGCAGAAATTATTTTTCTGTAATATTTTATTCATAACATAAATGTAAAAATGATAATTTTCACCTCAGGCTTTATTAAAAAATATTACTAAAAATGGATATTATTAACTTTTTACTTAATTAAATCTAATCTAAATATTATTCCATAAAAGAAATGCTAAAAATCATCTACGGATTCAAAAGTGAATCAAAGTCCTGCGGTTTCCAAAGAAAAATAATAATTAATACATAAAAGCGATTTTATCATAATTTCTGTAAAAAATATATTCAGATATTATTTAAGGTCTCATCATATATTTAAATTAGACTTAATGAATATTCCCGAAATCCTGCAATTACTTAAGAAAATTGTTAAATTATTTTCTCTGAAATAGTATAATTACTTAAAATTTACGTAAACGCTTCTTAAATTTTTGGTCTAATTAAGGAAGTAAATATTTTTCTGAAAGTAATTACAGTGAGCTAAAAAAAAAAGAATAAAAATAAAAAAAAATATATAAATAAAATAATTAGTAAATCAGAATACCTATATCTTTAGAAATATTTTTGAAATTTTGTAGGAATAATTTGAAGTATAAATATAAGTTTTAAATAATTCTAAATTACAAAAAGCAATGCATATAGCAACATATTACAGTATTAGCTATGCATGTGCACTATAATTACTTAAAATTTACATAAACGCTTCTTTAAATTTTCGGTCTAATTAAGAAAGTAAATATTTTTCTGAAAGTAATTACAGCGAGCAAAAAAAAAAAAAAAAAAAGAAGGAAGGAACAAAAAAATAAAAAAAATAAAAAATAACTAGAGTAAATAATCATATTACCTTTATCCTCAGTAATATTTTTGAAATTTTATAAGAATAATTTCAAGTATAAATATAAATTTTAAATAATTCTAAATTACAAAAAGCAATGTATATAGCAATATATTAAAGTATTAGTTATGCATGTGCACTATAAAATTTATAACTACTAGCATGCGCACTATTAATTTTATTTAAATATTTTATATTTCTTGTACTTCCAACAGAAAAAAATAAAAAATTTACCTCAATTAAGTGAAAGAATATAAGTCTGTTAATTTTGTTCAAACGTTGGAACTTTTGAATTTTTCGATCTCCTTCGACGTTTGAGTACATTGTATTTGAATTTCATTAATTAATTTGTATTTATTCTTATATTCTGTAAATTAAAAAAAATGTCTATATTACGAAGATGAACTTTTTATAAAACAATTCACGATTAATAGACTTCTCATATTTCAGAAGTATAAATATTAAATAACTTCATTTGTGTAGTGTTTATTATATTATTTTCTGTAATCATACCTGCAAATTCTGTGCATTATTTTCTACTACTTTCAGATTGTTTTACTTTTTGTAATTCTTCTTTTCTTTGTTACTGTAAATCCTGTAGAGACTGACGAAGTGAAACATGATTCATAAGAAGATTGACTCTTAAAAAGTCGAGAACAAGAAGGGGAAACATGCAGAGGTCAATACTTCATTTTTCTCCTCATATGGACTGTATTTTGGTAGATTAGTTTTTGCAGACTCGGCAAATTCCTAAGTGTCAGAGCTATTTCATTGGTGGCACCATCTAGTGATGGCTTCCTGTACTTAATTTTTGACGCTTGAATTTGTTAATTCCATGCTGTCGTTGGATGCTAAAATTTTCCGAAAATACCACGGGCATATTTCTACTCAAGGGACCTTTTATATTCCAAATAATCATATGAAATGCGTGCCTAGAACTTTCTCAGCCAGAAAATCTATCTAATCCAGCCGGGACCGAATCCGCAACCTTAGTTTTATGAGAGGCTCGCACGTCTCTCCTGGGCACCTAGATGGGTGGGAGGTAATGAAGAAACACTCGACACGATCCAACTAATCTATTTATTCATCACACAGCAAAAGGACACAATTTCAACTTATAACAGTAAGAGAATGTCTCAATGCTAAGCACGAAAGTGAAACAACGACGGTAAAACGTGAACGATTAGGAGACTATCAAACACGATCCTTACTTTATAAAGGATCTAACCTATCATCCGATTTTATCAAATATCAATTCAATCATGGTGAACAATCGTCACTTTAAAACTTCCTCCCAATGAGTTATTCATTACAATAATTTAAATATGATACCTTCAGTAGCAATCTCACCTGATTCGAATATAACTCCGCTCCTACTCTATTCAAGCTAGAAAACTTCGACTCTAAATAGTTGGTTAATTTAAATATCACGATTCTCTTCTTCCGAAGGGTTGGCTGTGAATAACTCGAATTGATAGCCCAAAGATATCCCAAGAGGAATAGTTGAAGGAACACGGATAGATCCGTCACATGTTTATGAGGTGAGAAGGTTACCTGTCACACACACTTGATACAGATAGCGAAGACCTTCGGTTCCTTAAAGAACGAGAAGCACTTGACCAGAGATAAGAGTGCAGTCTGAAAGTTTTTTTTTCACACTCCAGGGATAAAGCCAGACCGGATATACAATACAAATACCAATGAGGACGAAACTCTCTTTCTAAAACTTGAGAGCATCCCTGATTTGTCTGTGCGACGAACGATGCAGCCTCTATATCGAGAGTCAACAGTTTTATGTAAAAGTATGCAACATTTGTTGAATTAAAATTCTTGTAGTTGTTAACCCCTTAACTGGTGATTAAAATTTATGTGATTCACAGCCCAGTGCCACCGTTTTTCACACAGGCGAACATGTACAATGTATTGGGGGGGGGGGCAAAAAATGCACATATAAGCAAATTTTTCTCTGGAATAATTAAATACTTCCTAAACACTGTGAGGATCATTTTATTGCATTCAGAATCCTTCGGAATAATTTAACTAATATCAGCTCAAAAGAAAAACCGGTATTACGGCAGGACGCATATATACGTCTGACGTACTTAACACACGGTTTGAGCGAGACGGATTTATGCTACTGGTAGTTAAGAGGTTAAAATCATTTATTTATGTTGATCAATAATGAGATTAGCACTTAACTAATTTATATTTTTCTGCAAAAGTACTGCAACAATGGATTATAAACGAGGTCTGTCTTACCCAACTCAGCGTTGTTTTTTTTTTTATCTCACCAAAATTGATACTTTGAGATAGAACAATTCAACGCCGCAAATGAACGAGACTACCAAATAAGAGTTTGTTTTGAAATACAGAAGAATTGTTAGAGGGACAATATTGCCACGTTACTACTGCTTTAATTGTAGAAGCTTATCCCTGAATAATTGTTGAGAATTATAGTCATTTAGTTATTCGAAGATTAGTTATTCGGAACCTAAGCGATCAGCAAGATCTTCATCTTAACCAACACGAGGAAAATATACTTCTAGTAATTATCAATCATAGCATTAGGACTATTGAAAATTCTATTATGTTAAGGTATCCGACTACGTTCGGAACCGTGATTTTGCAAAAGCGTAGAAACGGATAATAATAATGATATTTAGTGTCACTTAGATTAGAAAATGTGTGTGAGTGTATATAAAGTTGTTTTAAGAATACTATTACAATAAAAAATATATTTAAATACAATATTTTGACAAAAAATGAACATAAAACGACCCATTTTCAAAATATTCTCCTTTTGTGAAAAATGCTTCTATTATAATAATATTTTGCCTGTATATAACTCAAACCTCTCTACAGAGGCTCAACTAGAATTTTTCAAATATATAACTTAGAAGTGGGTTTATCCATATTTTACGACAACAGAGAGGAGCAATTTTAAGGAAAAAACGCCGATAATTATATTTCAATTAGTTGTAACTCTAAAAATAATGTGAATTTTTTAAACAATCCTAATTGATGCTCTCTGGAGAAGTCTTTACTTTATATAAGAGAGAGAGAGAGAGAGAAATATTATTATTTTAGAAGCCTTTTTTTATAAAAAAGGACAACATTTTGAAAAAAAGATTATTCTAAGTTAATTTTTTGCCAAATTATTGTATTTAAATAATTGTTTGTCTATTTTAATCTAAGTGACACTAAATATTATGAAAATTATCCATTTATGCGCTTTATTAAAATCACGATTCCGAACGTAGTCGGATACCTGAATGAGACAATCATGCCAGCTCAAATTAAAATTACACACACCTATTTAGTTCGAATAAAGCACTTAAATGGACTATTAATAAACAGAAATATGTATGTAAAAATATCATCAAGGGAATATATAGATTTCCTTTACGTTTAAATTACTTGGTTTGATAAGTATTTTTGTAGTAGTTATATTTGTTGAGTTGGTTAGTATACACATTTATAATTCTTAATTTTTTTAAGAATACTCATTAAGTAATAGTAAATATATTTACTTAATAAGCATACTGAAGTATGCTTAATAGTAGCATTACTTCATTTGTGCAATTAGCTAAAAATTACTTTGCATTTTAATCAAGATCTTATTTTAAACTGTTTCTCTAATAAAGCTATTTACTCATTCATGTCCTGGTTTAACATATTGTTCTGAAATACAAAATAGTAGATATTTAATAATATTATGAAGATTCTTCTCTTTCTACTTTTTTTTCCAGCTCTGTTTTTAATTTACATTTATTAGTATAAACTAAGAAAGATAAGTTTGTGCTCATACTCAGTTGATTGAAAAGCTAAGCCGATTTTCTATGAATCGTTTTTTTTTTTTTCGCTGGGAAAAAAATAACTTTTACTCTTATGAAGTCCTTGTCATAAATCACGTTAAAATTATTTTCCTTATCAATACATTATTACCATAAGATATTTTAAAATATTTTAATGCATTTAAAAAATATCACAAATACTATGATAAAAAATATGAAGATTAATTAAATACTTATCACTTACAAGAACTTAATAACTTCAAAAAATTATTAAATTACACTAAAAATTAAAATAGCAATACATAATAATAATAAGTGCCAGTGAAAGACAGGAGAAATAAGAAGTAAGGAAGATAATGTATTTTTTTCGGTAAAAATACAAAATAAATAAATAAAAAATAAAAAAAAAAATTTTTGAAAAGGAAGAAATTTTCCAGAGCCTAGAAGTGAAGGTATAAGAAAACCTCGGGATTGAATTGAAATCTAGTTCATGGAACACACTGTGAATATTTTACATCAGAATATATTTTTGATAAAACTCGGGAATTTAAGTAAGTCAAAAACATTTTAATAAATTCTGTTTGCCTGAGATTTCTTGGAATAATTTTAATATAATTTAGCTCTGTTCTTTTAAATAAATTTCGAAGAAAACACAACAATGGACTAGAAAAAAAAATCTCGACGGAAAAATAATTTCAGCACATGGATATATCGCGAGTTAAATAATTTTGTACTTGACGTCTTTTAAAACTTGATATTTAAATAAAACAAATTGTTTCAGGTATTGATTATTCCCTGCGATAAAAACGTTATTTTAAGGGTTAACCATTTGGAAGAGGCTTACTTTTCGAAGAAATTTCTCTTCAGGACGGGATATTTGGCTAGGATGCGTTTCTTTTTACAACGTCAGTGTCTAACTAAATAATTACCATTTGTCGTTGGGCAATGCAACTCGATAAAATCAGTTCATTTTCAGAGATGTGAGAATCTTTGATTTTCAGAAAAAGAGCGAAAGGAAATTATATATATTAAAGTCAAAAAGTTCCAGGAATAGTCTCCTACCTTCACGCAGGTCTTTGTTAAAGGAGAAATATCTGTTTCGGGAGTTGGCAGCACTAATAAGGACAATATACAGATATCTGAAGTTTATTTCTTATACTGTTGGCGTTACCTGGAGATCATTTCTGACAAATTTCGTATTTTGCAATGTCGTCTTTGGAGTACCGTCTGTGTTTGGCTCAAGAAATCACCTGAGACGCTCTAGATGCTGAAGAAAGTTTACCGCAGTGCTTCTCAAAATGTTTGCGACCCAATATTCGATCATAATTTACATTGCAACCCCCTCCATACAATAACGATGTATTAAATTCAATACTTTGACACTAAACCTACAATGCGACTTTAGCCTCTTAACGTCTCACTCAGCCAGTGCGTTCATTGCCCCCAGACGTATATATACGTATTTTAGAATTACTATCTTTTCTGTGAACTGCTATACATAAAATTATTCCGAAGACTTTGGAAAGCAATAAAATAACCTTGACAGTGTTTGCTAAGGATTTATTTACTTCAGAGGATTTGATTATTTATTTTCTACCCGCTCCTCCCTCAATACACCACATACGTTTACCTATGTGCTAAACGGAGGCTTTGGGGGAAGAATCGCGTAATTTTTATGTGGCATTTAAGGGTTAAAGGTTAAGAATTTACTTATAAACAGTACAAATTATCAAGATAAGTGTTAATGCTGGCATATAATTTTATGCATGTCAAATCCATGGGATCACTGGTAATTATTAAATAGATTGTTCAGTATTGATATATTTATAAGTGTAAAGGAGTATTTTCTTTTTTTATTATGTCAGAATGTATTTGTTTGTTTACTTTAATTAAGTTAATATTTTTTTTAAAAAATAATCTTTTGTTTTCGACTTTTCAATATGCTCGCACCCCCCTCGTAGGGATATCACGCCCCCTAGGGGGGTGCATCCCACAGTTTCAGAAACACACAACGTTTACAGTACCAAGGAATTTGTTCATGCTTCCAAAACGGAAAATGAAATTGAAGGGGCATCGTTTTGTGGATTCAGATGAAATGATCGAAAATGCTATTAATCAACTGTGGTATCTCTCAAAAAATAGATTCTAGGAGTGTTTTGTAGAGGCACGTGTGAGGATGCAGGGTGGCAGTACTTTAAAAGTCAATAAAATTAGTTTTTCTTTCTTTTTTTATTTAAATTTGTTATTGACCTATTCCGGGAACTTTTTGACACCCTACCATGTACTATATCATCTAGTCTGAAAGCTTGGAAATTCATTTAAATGATTGTGTGAAGTAAGTCAAACCCCAAGGATGTTCAGAAGGAGTGAGTGAATGTTTATTAACGTCGCGTTTTAAAGCAACACTAGTAGTTTTGTGTCTTGTTCAAATAACGAGGATGACACTTGAGATAGAAAGAAATCGTCCGGAAGGTCTAAAAGCGATTTTGCATGGAATTCCTTAAGATTCGGAAGATTCCTGGCATGACACATGTCCTTTCGACATATTTGAGAGATGAGGTCTTCAGCTCAAGGAATGGGCGTCTCGTCCACAAGAAACAACCAGTTAACTTGTTAAAGAACCAGTCTCTTGTAATCTTCTATTCATACTTGAAAAGTTTTTGTGATGTGGAACACGCCAGTTTGGATACCGTTCGTGGTACAAATACCGAGCGGCGTGCCCGTTACAATCCGCATCTTTCAACCTCGAATCGCAAAAGATGACTTCTAGCAGGATCGGTGCTAAAGATACCTTCCGTTCAGCGCCATCTACCAGGCAGTCTAGATCAGGGATGGTGAACCAGTGGCACGTGTGTCATTGATGGCACGTGTGTCATTGATGGCACGTGGCAGAATATTTTTGGCACGCAAGTGATCAAAATCTTTTGCATTTTATTTCAAAGTTCACTATGAAATATTACAAACAAAAGTGCGGGGAGCACACTCGCTTGTTACTGTCTTGCCTTAGTTATGTCGTAGCTTTGCTTATAATGTAAAGTTTGTCTACGCATAGCATAGTCAATTTCATTGGCGCAATTGTATTTTAAAGTTTATCTATGTTATATTTATAATTTTTAACTGTTATTTAACATGTCTAGTTTACTAAAAGAACAAAAAGTGCAAGGTTTTAAGTGTAACACAGAATTTCAAATTTAGTGGACCGAGAAACATGGCATTATTAGTAAAGGCTTCTAAGCGGTGTGTGTTTTATGTTCTGGAATAGTAGTATGCAGAACGTCGTCTGTGAATCTGTGTTTTGAAATAAATCACAAATAATTTTATGAAAAAAAAGTGAACCACAGAAGAAGTAATTACTGATTAGAAACCGTTTGGCAGATGACTCAAATTCAGCATGTATTCTACAAAACGTAACAATTAACAATGCTAATATAAGTTATTTGCCATCCACACAATCTGCACAACAGAAGTCACACGAATGTTACTTTGATTTGTGATTTATACGCATAACTAAAACATTTATAACTATACAGTACAAAAGATACAGTTTCGTAGTAAATATAGCTTTGTGTTATTAGTATTTAATTATATTATTTTCCCAATAAATCACAAGACAAAATTATTTGACGGCACGTCAATACCTCACTAAACACGTCTTTAGAAAAAATCACACGTTGATCCATAAAGGTTCACCATCCCTGGTCTAGATGAAAGTTCCTCAACGTCAGGATTTCCATGCACTGGCACTGTCACTCTTGCCAGACAACTTCTGGTCGTAATTTAGAACACTTGATGTAGTACATCTTTAAAATGAAAGGTCTTCTCTCCTACTAATGTGTTGCTGTTTCTGGTCTTTTTATCTTCTTTGCACCATAGCTTGAAACTACAGTATGGGCGACCCTGCGATTCAGAGTCAGCTCTATACCCCCACCTACACACCCTCCAATTTTATCGGACTTTTAGAAAATCCCTCTGTATATATTTTCCTGATAAATAAACATAATAGACGATTGATTGATGTTTGTAGAGTTAAAGCTGGTTCTAAAGGCCAGTCAACATTATTTTTTATGTTTTGAATTTTGGATAAAAATTAAATTATATCTTAATTAACTGAATATCAAACTTTATTGCAAAAATAACAAAATAGTACACATTCGACTTTTTTCATAAATTGCAGATAATTAAGCAAAAATCGAATGGATATGTAAAAAAATTCAAGAACAGTACTGTACAAAAACATAATTATAACTTGGAGATATGTTTTAGTAAAATTTATTAAGAATATAATTATAAAATATTTTTAAAATTATATAAAGAAATCAGAGAATTTTACAAAACATTTTAAATACTATTTTTGTAAGTAATCAACAATCAGCTTTAAATAGATATTATATTTTCATGAACGTGGCAGCATTACCATCTGATTTTTTTTAAAGTAGGAATGTGGTGTATTAAGCAAAAAATTTAAATAACACAATTTTGAAGACATCCATAAGTTGTATGGAAAACCATCTGCACTTGTAAATGGATGAATGCAATACTCAGTTGAATAGAGGGCATATCATATTGTTTTGCAGAAACTACGACTGCTTTATTAGAATAGCATATATGGGTATTTCTGTTGTGTGGACGGACTATCATTATATGGTTTTTATGTAATTCTTTTTACCCATGTGTAGTATCACCTTGGGATAAAAGTTAATATGAAATCTATTAAGTCTATTCACACATAAACGTTAAAAATGATTCACATACTCAAAATTGAATTGTACACATATATTTACAATTCTATCCATAACATCTAATTTGATTCAATTTTATTCATTTTATCTATTTTTTAAACTATTAACTTGCATTACTATCAAGTTTTGGTTTTAACTGGTAACAACAATTTTTCAACATTCGCAGATTACATGAATATATAAATATACACGCATAATTTCATAGTCAAAATAGTATTCTTATTGAGGTAAACTTCATAATACCCAATTCCACCGCTTTTGCCTACACATCAAAGCTAGATATCGTGGTGCTATTTTAAAATATATATCATTAGATAAAGGTTTACAGAACATGCCAGCATAACTAAACGATCTTAGCAGAAACTCCCATCTTAATTCCTTCCCTAATATTTGTTGACATTACAGAATCCACGATGTAATAGCTATTTGCTATGGATCGGCAACATGACAAATTGATCGTCAAACAAGTAAGGAAAGGGCGAGTTTGCAGAATCAATTATAAGTAATAATAGAACTCAAAATATTGATTGTTCACATGACTTTGCAAGAGCCCTTCAGAACAGCTTAGTTTAAATGCATT
>BMAV01005546.1:274484-294771 GCA_019973955.1 Trichonephila inaurata madagascariensis | reverse complement strand
TGTCACGTCCGAAAATCAATGTCTGTATTGTGGCTGATTAAAGAACTTGGAAGTGAAAATCGAATTTTGCAAAAAAGTGCAATAAGGACTAAAAGAAGTGGAAGAAATCACTGATCTTAATAGAACCCCCACGCATATTTCTTCTCTTTCTGAAAACAACTCCAATTCAATTTTTGTAAAAACGAAATGAAATTTTCGTCTGCCGTTTTACCTCTCACTCTCTTAGTGAAGCTTATCGCAAATATAATATTTTCCCCTTTTGACGATAAAAACAAAAAATTGGGGGTAAAAAAAAAAGAATAAAACAGTTTTTCAAAAGAATATTGCACATTTTTTCTTTTTGTTCACGAAATTTCGGTTTAATGTAAAGTACGAAATAGACGCTGGACGCTGTTTTCCAGGCGAATTAAAATTATAAAGTAAAATTTCTCGCACTGCTACAAGACCATGAGATTTTCAAATTGTGGTTGCCATTTTGACGAAATTATCATTTTAGGGGTAAAGACATTTTTTTCGTCAAGGTCAGATAAAATAGCACTTTGAAACAAACAAATCAGTCACTTTCATCGGTTTTTAAACACAAGTGATATTTCCATTGATATTTATAAATTTTAAATAAGTATACAATCTATTAAGAATCCTGAGATTTTCCATCCATTTTCACAAGCCCTTTTTAAAATCATAATTAGCCAAGGGTAAGAAGTGAAAGGTAATCCCATACGATAAACAGAATAAAACAGAAATTATCATTCAATATTTGAGAATGTGTTCGAGAGAATTTCATGAACTTTTCGAATCAGGTCATTTAAAGCTTGAGAAATAAACAAATACAAACGTCATAGCTTCCTTGTTTCGGAACTATATCTCATACGAATTTTTAATGTATTTTTGTCTTCAATATTTTACAATATTTAAATTGAAAGAATATTTGTTATTGTCTGGATCAATTATATTCCAATAGTGCTCGATATAATATTTTCTGTCATGAAATGTTGAATAAATACATTTATATAGTTACATGATTCATTTAACTCTTAGAAACAAGTAAAATCAAACGAACCACAAGATTTAGACAAATGTTAGAATAGAACAAAATCAGATACTTGAAGAAATCTAAATTAAAATACGAATTAATATTTTTGAAGTTATTTAACTATAAGATAAGTTATGTAATTAATCAATTCATTAAATTTCATGATTTAAATTTCTTTGCACAAGTAAGATACAATTTTGTCTAGCTGCTATGGAGGATGTTCCATTCTTTTGTTTTTTTTACTGTATATATATATAAGTTTAATAATAAAGGTACGGTAATTTATTACAAATGGATAAACTCAAAGAAAATATATAAATACAACTGTACAAAGTTTATACGATTTTCAAATAAAATTTGTTTTTTTTAACCTGAAATTGCAGTAATGAAAAAATACATTATTATTTCAAAACTGACAAAGCATGTAATTTCCTCTATCATTAGGATTTTAAAGTGAGTCTTCTTCTCACATCGTATGTATTTTTTAAAAACATTTTTGAAGTAAAAACTATTAAAGAAACTTCTCATGATCTACCTGATTTAGTGTTTCATAAGCATAACTTTTGGTAATAAGACATACTGACACGCAATCATATTCTAAGGCTAAGCATTTGGAAAGATTTTCTTATTGCTTTGATTAAGTTAACTTAAAATTTAAAATAAAAACAGTTGCGTAAATTGTAACATGTATAAATAATTTACCATTTAAGGACACATATAATTATTATAAATAGTCAGTAAGGCAGGTTTCACAGGAAGCGACTTTATTCCAGTTAATTTGCTGACACAAAGTTCACTGAAAAGGGAGTACAGTACTCAGAATCAATTCTTTAAAACTAAACCTCGCATTTCATGAAATATTATATTTGTAGCAAATATCACTGAATAAAGCAAAGACTTCATAGCTCAAAACATAGTTATTTAAATAGATAAGATGCCTTTTATAATGCTTATTAGTGATATAATAAACGGACATTCATTTTGAACTATTTCGGCACCATATATGATTTCTCTGCACTACTTGGACAAGACAACAATAATAATAAAGGGACATTGCTTTCCAATAAAGAAAAATGGGAAGAGTGAATGTAAATGAATATAAAAGCAAGCGTTTTGTTTCCGGGCGCAAAGTATAACTCATTTTGTAAAAAATAAAAATATGCAAAAAAATTTGTTTTACTTATTTTTCAACCACTCTAATAATTAATTGCTTACATATCCTAAGAAAACGAATACTAATAGAATTGCATGTATATTCTACTTATTATTCAGTTTGAAATTAAACATTATGCGAAACAGGTCATGTTAAAAAATGAAGTCGGATTCACCTTTTTTTAATATTTTTTTTTAACTTTATTTTTTAAAAAAATTCTAATGGCAAAAAAAAAAAAAAACTTTTTCCTCGGAAAATTAATTGAATATAACAGCGTATCTCACATTCACATGGTCACATTTAACTTTTAATCTTGTGTTTCGGCTCTGAAAAAAGTAAAATAAAATTAAATTTTTTTTGCATTTTTTCTCGAAAAGAAATTTACAGTTTTTTCCCATCAGAGGTTTGAGATCAGTGCTTATCCAAGAATTTTGCATTTGGCTCAGCATCATCTAACAGACAGTATTTAAAATACTAGGATAAACTTTCTGTTTTGCTTAATACTATATTCTAGTTAGAATGTGAAATAAATCAATTTGATTTAAATTTTAAAAATATGTGTGTTTTTTTTCTCCTTCTCTGAACATGGAGGAGATACATTACATGTAATAATTTGTTTCACTTGACTGAATGTTGTTAAGTGATTTTGAAATTTTTGTGTGATTTTAATATGTTATATAATTCTTCCAAAATACAATTTTTTTATATTTTTCAATCACAGAGAAAATATATAAAGTTGTATTTAACTTTATATCTATTATTTTGATTTTAGAAAAATATTCCGTATCCTTAATATCAACAGGAGATATTTAAAAGTTATGAAAATAACCATACAAATCATCAAAGATACAAAAACTGATACTAAATGAGCCTATTAGTGAAAAACAAGTAATATAAAAAAAAATTTTTAAGTCAATTCCTAATTAGATCAACGAAGAAAATTTTATTTTGGCTACTTTTTACTAATAGTTACAATTAATATAAATACATATGACAGAATCACAACATTAAGTGGTAGTTACTTTTTATTAATTAACATTAAAGTATCGTATTGTCATCCAAAACAATCGTGTACATAAAATATAATTTCAACTGAATGCTTTAAAACGTGAGACAAAAACATTTTCAAGTTTTGACACAAGTCGCCAAAAGGTTCACTAAGTCGCTAAAAATTATGCCAACGTGGCTGTGTATATTTGTAATTCTTTAAATAATTAGTTTTAATCAATTAATATTTATGAATTATAATTAAATTATTGTATTGTCATCCAAAATAATCATGTATATAAAATTTCAGCTCAATTGAGCGCTTTAAAATGTATTTTATTAACGATTGAAAATTCCACCAAGATAAATAAATAAATAAATGTATAGATATTGTGAGCTAATCGTAGGAATTGAAAATAGGATTATAGCTAAAATAATAATTGATTGTGCTAGTAATTTTCATTTTATTGGATGGAATTTGTATAAATAAGAAATAGGTGACTAAATTTTGTATGCAAACAAACCTGATTGCAACCAAATACAAACGTCTGAAATAATGTTAAAAACATGCATTTGGACTAGCTATAGGGTAAAACTGTGTATTCGAAATACAATAACACAGTGATGAGGCGAGAATTCTTGCAAAGAATCCCACTTTCCGATTAAAAAAAGCATATCTTCAAAGTTAGGTCAGTGCGTTTCATCTTTTTATAATAATAATGTTGATGATTACTAAAACAGTTTCTTACTTATTATTTATTTAATAGGGAAACCGATCAGGTTTTGCATAAAAATATATTCATGTTTGAAAAACAGGTGCTATCTACCAATTTCGTCAAATGGACTAAATTCATGTGACGTCATAATCACACCAAAATAACAAACACGTGTTTCTAACCAATCAGCAGAAAAACTCATGTGACATCGTAGTTACCCGATAAAAGCAGTAATGCATTTCTAGTTAATCAATCGTCACATTTCATTGTTATCAACTTTTGCTCTATGCAAAATTTTTCTCCTAAAATGTACATATTTGTCAACAATAATAATGCAATAACCAAAATCAATTTTATTTAAAAGTACATACATATAAAATAAGAATATATATATATTTTTTAAAATATTTTTACAGAATTTTTTCATAACATTTTAACATCTTTACCCAATTATGAAATTTGAAACTTTATCTAAATTTTACAAAAAGAACAAGAAGTATAATTCGTTTAATGTCTGTTTTGAACTCAATGGAAAACGCATGTTTGTCTTTATCATGTGACGTCTTGAATTGAGATCAATTTGTGAAACACAGCCTATAGTGGAAGTTGTTCTCTGACACATTCGGGCACAGTAACAATAACAATGATAGTATTTGGAGACATTTTTCATTTGGCGAAGACTCTTCGTTTTCAGAAAACGGCAGAGGTGGCGAACCTTTATAGATCAACGCGTGCCATTTTTTTCTAAAAAAAGTGTTTAAAAGTGTTAAATAATCTTGACTTGTGATGGCTGGGAAAATAATAAAACTAAATTCTAAACAACTGAAAACTCTTTATTTACTAAGAAAAAATACCCTTTGCAATGCACAGTTGTAAATGTTTTAGTTATACGGGTTATTCAAAGGAAAGTAACAGTGTGAGTTCTGTTGTTGCGGATTGGATGACAAGTAACTTAAATTAAGATTTTAAGATGCTACTTTTTGTAGAATACATGCTAAATTGAACTTATTTGCCCATCGCATCCTTTTACAAGTTTTTTTTTTTTTTTTTTTTTTTGCTGTGGTTTACTTTTTTCACAAGAGGATTTGTTACTTGTTTTAAAATGCCGTTTTAAGACAATGTTCTGCATACCACTATTCCAGAGCATTAAACACACACCGCTTTGTCGCCTATACTAATAATGCCATTTTTCTAGATTCGCCAAATTTGAAATTCTTTTTTACATTTACTATCTTGCTCTTTTTATTCCTTTGTTGAACTAACCATGATAAATAACACTTAGAAATCGTAAGTATAACACAAATAAACTTTAAAATACATTTGAGATAATGAAATTGACCGTGCTATTCGTAGACAAGCTTTGCATCATAAGCAATTGTAGTCCACGACATAACTAAGGCAAGACAACAAACGAGTGTGCTCCGACCGCAACGCGACCGATCACTCGCATTTGTTCGTAATATTTCATAGTGAACTTTGTTATTTTGAAATAAAATGTAAGCCATTTTGATCCCTGGCGTGCCCAAAATATTGTTTCGCGTGTCATCATAGCACGCGTGCCAGTGGTTCGCCATCCCTGGTAATCAATGTAATATAATATGAATTATCGAAAAACACACCTTTGGAGTGAGGTGGCACTAAGAGAATGCCGGTGGATTAAACTACAAACATACTTGTTCACGAATTTTGATTTATTTCAAAGACAAAATTTCTTTCATAGAATTAAGCTATCGATAGTTAAATTAAGTTTTTATAAGGAGCTGCGTGGCAAAATAAAAAAGCGGAAGATGATTGAAAAGTCCATCAATTTACATAACGTCTGCATTGTAAAGAAGTAAAGAATAAACAAAGTTCTTCTCTAAGAACAAAAAACAGATAACATTACTTGTGCGTTTAAGTTAACGATGAAGAAATAACAAGTACTTCTAATTGCATAAATATAAACAACTATTAACTTTTGTTTCTAAAGCACAGTTCTAATTAAGAACACGCTTTAATAAACATCATAGCATGTTACCAAACAAACAATACAGTTATTCGAAATATACACATGTTTTTAAATTTCTTTAAGTGCTCCGTGACTTATATCCCTAATTGCGCGTCTTTGTAAAAGAATAAATGTCTATCTCCGTTTTTCTTTTGTTTTTTCTCCTCTTCCACAGAGTAGATTAGCGCAAATGAAGATTAAAAGAAAAATATTCTAAAACCAAATTGCCTCGAACTCGTTAATTAGACAGCGTTCATTAATTATAATTAAGCAGCATTATTTTGCGTCATTCGAAGCGAGTAAAATTTATAAAAATGAACGATCCGCGATTAATCCATTTCAAAATTTTTGCACGTGCTTTGAAAAATTCACAGGAGTTTTTTAAAGTTTGACTGACAGTAATTTATTTCCTCGAATACGTTTCCCTTTTAGAAACTTTATTTACTAAAAACTTATGAAACTTCGCGAAAAGACTTAATAAGACTAGGATATGGCATTTGAAAGTATTCTGAAAAATGTGCACCATTTTATTTTCATGGAACTTCGAAGTGCTTAAAGAAACAGATGATATATCAATGTTGGTTTCTTTTTACGGACTTTTCTGTATTTGAATAACGCAAATTAAAATTTTAAGTATTTCAGTGTGAACTCGTAAAACAAATCAAAGTTATTTAATTATAACAAAGAGAAAGTGCAGTATTTATTATAAATGAGAAATAATAAAAAATTTTATACATTACCGTGAAAAAAATTTATTTTTATGTATACCATTTGATGCTCTTTCACTTAACAAGCTGCCTTGTTAGTAGAAGCAGAATACCGGTGAAGATAATTGATAAGGGACTAAGAAGAACTAAATTTTCAAATATTTATAAGCTATTTTATTACTTTTTTATGCAAAAACAAGTTATTTTTACTGGAGGGTAATCCCTCTTTCATCTCTGATTGTATCGGTGAGATTAGAGCCTGTGAATTTGATGCATCTCGACAGTGTCTCAATCTACACCAGTGTCTAGCGTTTTGAGATATTGTTGGTACACATATAACATTTAACTACTGGGTATTATTCAATAATTCTATGATTTCCGATAACAAAATATCGAGCATCAAGCCATGTAAGTGATAGAAATTTATCGGATATCATATTTACCCATCTTTCGGCTCTTAATTATGATTATAGCGTTTTAGCTTAGCCGAAATACAGGTCTTAGTTAAGGTATCCGCCTACGTTCGGAACCGTGATTTTAAAAAAGTGGATAAATAGATAATTTTCATGATATTTAAAGTCACTTAGATCAGAATACATGTATAAAATTGTTTTAAGAACATTTTGACAAATTCTTTTCATTTAAATACAATATTTTGGCAAAAAATTAACTTAGAATAACCTTTTTACCAAATGTTATACTTTTGTAAAAAATGCTTCTATTGTATTAATATTTTGCCTGTATTCAGCTTAGACCTCTGTACAGAGGCTCAACTACAGTTTTTTAAATGCATAACTCGGAAGTCTGTTTATCCATGTTTTACGAAAACAGAAGAAAGAAATTTCAAGAAAACACGCCGATAATTATTTCAAATGGTTGTAACTCTGAAAATAATTTGATTTTTTCAAAAATCATAGTTGAGCCTCTGTACAGAGATCTGAGCTATAAACAGGCAAAATATTAATACAATAGAAGCATTTTTTACAAAAGGAGAACATTTGGAAAAAAGGTTGTTCTAAGTTAATTTTTTGTCAAAATATTTATTTAAATAATTTTTTTGTCATAATGTCCTTAAAACAATTTTATACATGTATTCTAATCTAAGTGACACTAAATATCATGAAAATGATACATTTGTGCGCTTTTTTGAAATCATGGTTCCGAACGTATTCGGATACCTCAAAGCATTGTTATACATATATTGTATCACTAATATCATCCGGTATCTTGTACACAATTCTTGCCTCTTTTATCATTATGCCGCCTACGATGAAACCAATATATATAATATAATAGGATTTATTTTATTATATTTTAAAAAGGTCATTACTAAAAGGGATAAGAAGGTTTACATGAAGTATGATTTCTTATTATACAAATCACGAATCACTGTTTCAAAAATGTACACAATTTCTGAAAATTTAATAACATTCGCGCTTTTTTGTTTTTGTGAATCCCGAAGACTACAAGGGATGGATTAAATCCATAATCTTGTTCGCTCGTAGGAAGTCTTGAGCAAAAATGAACTAGAAATAATACTTAGTGCGGAGAACAAATTAACAACCATGGATAAGGTCAGGGAAGACTTGACTAATGCAACACTTGATGTAGATTGGAAGTCTTCATCACACTCTAATCTGCAATCTGATTCATCTCGGAGATGGCATGGACCTGAATGGAATGGAAAAATACATTGAAAACCTAAAATCATATAAGATGTTTAGTTTATTCAATTATGTTGAGATGTAGTCTTCAGGAGTATGATCGAAATAAAATTTCTCCCATCCCGTACTCAAGTGTTTTAGACATCATAAAACTGTTTATTTACCTTATCCATGATTATGGCACTATCAATTAATTCCCTATGTCGGCAAAAGTCTTTATGCAGTGTATAAGGCGCCATGATTCAGCAGATCCGTGTATTATCCGATCCTCTTATTTTAATAAAAGTTCCAAAAATTATCGGCTTATATAATGGAGTATACGGTACAAACTGGTGTCCAAAGGCGCATCCTGGTCAAAAATACATGTGAATATTTATCTCTGGTACGTTTGCATACTGGTATTTAAAAGTTACAATGATTAGGAAACAGTAGAAATGAAAGAGATACATGAAGCAACAAATATAGTTCTAATCCATGGACAACAGTACGAATGCTCAACTCATAGATGTTTATCTCCAAACCCCTAAATTTAGAATCTCCGTCTTAACAAAATGTCACCTGAACTACAAATTCTTCTTTAATTTTAAAATTGTGTTACTGGAAAAATTTAAAGTTCGGTTGCAAGCTTAGGATGCAACAGAATACATTATTTTGAATGGCGTCTTTTCTGAAACCAGTGTGTGCATGTTGCCAGTCATTTGAATCGAAAGAAAAACCGTTTTATTAGTAAAGAGCAAAGTCGAGTCAATTGATCTCTCAGTGTACTCTTTACCATTTAATCTATAATAAGCAAACCTAGTCTTTTCTTAAACAATTTACTGAAGAAATTAATGCCAAATGTATGAACATATCTGATGAGGCGTTATTTTTTGTCGATTATCTTTCTTTTAAAAACTGAATTTCAGCTACAGACAGAAACTTTAAGAAATTTGTTTAAGAATACAATTAATTCATGATATTTTTTAGTTCTGAATTAAAGTTCTATTTTTCAATTTGTAATGTATGTATAATTTTTCAGTCGAAATCAAATACCAAATTTTTTGATAGTCGTACTATTCGAGGTACCTGTGAAAAATAGTTATTATAGTTCTGTTCAACTAAATGGTAAAAAAAAAAAAAAAAAAAAGGAACAATTTTTATATTTTATCACGATTTATAGAATTTTCATCACGTTTTTGTCATAACTAAACCATCATGCTTGTTTATTACGCACATAAATTCGCGTTAACATTTTATTTCTTCGTCGTTAAAACCCACCACTCATTTCGGTAACCATTTCTTCAGTAAAAGATGACGACTTCGAAATGTCGACAGCGGATATTATTAGAGTACGTGATCTATACTAATCTTGTTAAGGAAGGTTCAATTGCTTTCCTACACACTCAGAAAATACCATTTATTTTCACGAAATACTATTTTCATGTTGACGTCTTATAAATCTTCGTAACATTGAAAGAACATTGGTTGGTCCACGCAATGGTTTTTTTTTAATCATTCAAACATAGGGTAATCTTTCCAAGTCGTAAATGATGTCCGATAAAATAACGTCATTTATTATAGGTGTTATTAAAAATATAAAATCAAATTAGTAATAAGCATTCGGATATATATATATATATATATATATATTATTTATTTTTATTTTTTTATTATTTTTTTATTTTGTTTTTTTTATTTTTATTATTATTTTTTTTATTTTGTTTTTTTTTTAATTTTTTTTTATTATTATTATTTATTTATTTGTTTATTTTTTTATTTATTTTTTTTTACAAAAACAACGCCTTGGAAATTGAAATATTGTTGTATAAAATGACACATTTGGTTTTTAAAATATACATAATTAATCTCAAGTGTTTTGAATGAGGCTATATTTGTTTTTTAAGTTTAAATTTAATTAATTAACTTGGATTCTGTTTTAACTGATTGTTATGTATCCTATTTCATTAGTAGTAGAGCATTTTTGTTCGTTTTTATAGGTAAATATCATTCAGTTCAATAAAATAATACATTATAACTAAGGAACTTTTTTTTAACTCATAAAAACTGGTAGGAATTAGATTTTGCCCCAAAGCGCCTTCTATACAATGGGGTAACGGAGAATATTAGCGGGGCACCCCTGTGAAGTCAGGTCTTAGGCCTCAAACCGGATCTTGCAAAGAATTGCAAAACCATAATAGCAGGCTTTCTCTCTTCCACGATGCGAGGTTTGCGGTGATGTACGTTACGCCAGTGGTTCTATAGAACTAGTGTTAATATTTTTTTTTTATAAAGCCATACTCATTTTAAAATATGCTTAAAATAAATTCTACATAATTTTAGGTTCATGTTGTTATAAATGAAAAAAGAATGCATTTTTATTTATTTATTCTTAGTGAAAAACATGGAAGACCAGATAAAGAAGAACATTCTTCTGGTTGTTCGAGGTTCTTGTGTTTTCCCTTTTAAAATATTTTATTTTTTTACTGATCAAATGACTGATCATTTACCATCAGATCATTAGGCAACGTGCTCGCCAATATTTCTTCATAATACAGTCCAAACTCTTAAGTGTAGAGCACACGTCTAGATGAGAAACGTCCATGACTTGTCCAGAAGCCCACAAAACACAAAAAGAAGAGTCAGTCAAATTAAAACGATACAAATGAACACAAAGTCAGCCATGCCCAGTCAATAATCTAAACTCAGCCACAGCAGTAGCTCGAGGAGAGTCCGAAACACAGTTGTGATACCGCCCCCTTTTGATGACCGTATCTTTGATTGTCAGCGTGAGCTAGAAGTGTAGGATTTGTAAAAGGAATAGACATTTTAAATTCTTAATATGACTTTTTTAAGAATAGAACTTAAATGTCTAACAATTTAGATAAATTTAAATGAGAGGTAATCTATAATGAACAAACACAAAATTATAGGTAAACCGAAACGCGTAATTTAGACCACTTTCTCTAAATAATTATATTATCTGCCTACTCTCACTTCTAATAATATTACAAGTCCTAATATCAAATAATCAGTCCTACCTTAATCCAAACTTAACTTCAATCTTTATATGGAAACGTCTGGGGGCGCGTGCAATGGTATGCACCTTGTAGTAATGGCTGGGTTTCCAGGTAACTTTACGATAAACTGTCAATTCACGCTTGTATCGCCTCCAAACATAACATTCCCCAAATTGCCATTTCGCTTACTGAAACTTCTGTTCTTTTAAAAGGTATCTTATTTGCATTTCTTGTTCACATTTCGCTTCTTGGGATTTGGTTGGAAAAGAGTTGCCATTAATCTTGGCCACCAAAGAACCCAGAGGTTATGTGAAAGAAAAGACGCGTGAGCCTGTCACACAGTTAGGTTTTAATAGCACCCTCCAGGATTTATTCTTGGGAGCACTGGTTGCAGCATCTTGAAAGCATTTCTTATAAATCATATTAATTTCAAGTTTTGCTGAGTGAAGAAGTAGGTCTCTCGTAGATCTTTGAAGAATATCCGTGCCTATTTTTGCTATAATAAAGGAATAATTTTCCTTTATTTTAAAATTGGTTATTTCCGTATGTAATATTAAAAAACCTTATTGACATTTTTAAGAAAGTTTGTCAGAGTAAAGCGCATGTCGAGCTCCACTGCGGAAGGAAATGTTTAACAAACAAAGAATTTTCAAATGAATCGGTGCCAATGTTAAAAAAAAGAAATTGCGTTTTGTATTCTTATTCGCATTACTTATTGTGTCAAATAATAATATATGCCTTTGTTTTCTCACATGTTTTATGTTATTCGATAATTATATAATAAGGAACTTTAATAAAGTATAGGGTGTCCAAAAAGTATGAGTACACTTTTAAAAATTAAATTAAAAAAAAAACAGATATTTTCTCTCACTTACGTCTTTTTATATTCCGTAAAGAAAAGATAAAAGTCTCTGAAAAATGAAATGCAAACTGGATGGCACTACGTCCCCATTTCAAAATGACTTCGCCACAAGAATAAGCGCAAGTTGAAGCATGGTTTGTCGATTTTAAATCTGCAACACATGAGCAGCTTAAGTGGGGCACAACCGCACTGGAATTTGAAAGTAAGAAAAAATTCCCCGGGGGATGGATAGAAAGAGGGTTCAATCCCATGGCCACCTAGATCTTTAGACATAACATCTTTGAATTTCTTCTTGCTGGGATACGTAAAAAAAATTGATCAACAATCCTCAATTTGTTTCACTGGGGAAATGAGAAATCAAATTACTGTAGCTATTCAGATTGCTGATCCTGCAATCTTTCACAGAATGAGGCTAGAAATCTCGTGTAAGACTCAATGTCTTAAGGTAGCCGACTACGTTCGGAACCGTGATTTTAAAAAAGCGTCTAAATGGAAAGTTTTAATGATATTTAGTGTCACTCAGATTAGAATGCATGCATAAAATTGTTTTAAGGACATTTTGACACAAAACAAATTATTTAAATACAATATATTGGCAAAAAATTAACTTAGTAATCTTATTTCAAAATGTTCTCCTTTTGTGAAAAATGTTTCTATTATAATAATATTTTGTCTGTATATAGCTCAGACAACTTTACAGAGGCTCAACTAGAATTTTTGAAAAATTCACATTATTTTCAGAGTTATCACCCATTGAAATAATTATTTGTGTTTTTTTCTTAAAATTGCTCCCCTCTGTTGTCGTAAAACATGGATAAACCCACTTCTAAGTTATATATTTCAAAAATTCTAGTTGAGCCTCTGTACAGAGGTCTGAGCTATAGACAGGCAAAATATTATTATAATAGAAGCATTTTTCACAAAAGAACATTTTGAAAAAAGATTATTCTAAGTTAATTTTTTGCCTAAATATTGTATTTAAATAATTTTTTTTGTCAAAATGTTCCTAAAGGAATTTTGTACATGTATTCTAATCTGAGTGACACTAAATATCATGAAAATTATTCATTTATGCGCTTTTGCAAAATCACGGTTCCGAACGTAGTCAGATACCTTAAGCGCGATGATTGCAAAAAAAAATATCATTATGGAACAAAAAAAAAAAAAAAAAATGTGATTTTTTTTCAATTAATGTTTGAGAATGTAATCATTCTTATTGGACACCTGTTATTGAAACAAATGAAAACGAATATCTGATAATGATAAATAATTTTGGTCTCTTCCCATAAAATTCCAGAGAAAATACACAGTTTCATGTATATTTCTATTATTATTTTTTTAACGCTAACAAGATAAAATAAAATTCCGTAAGAATTTTTACTCATAGTATATTCATGATTCTGAGAGAGTTCACATTTTTAATTTTAAACAAAAATAGTAATCGGATATCGTTGGTTTAGTATCGATAAATAGTTTAACTATGAAGGATAACCAAATTTATCATTTTTGTTTACGTAACCCTATATTGAAGATGCTCTTGATAAGGTAAAAACACTAAAACATATATGTTTCTAAAAGTGAAATATTTTTTGTTCCTAGAGTCTCAAAAGATTTCCACTTTAAACCATACGTACTTCTTTTGATCCATATAGAAAATTTGTAAGTGGACACTAAATTTTTATTATCTTTGAAGTTGCCTTTAAAGTCCCTAAAATCTTCATTTCTTACTTTTTTTTTTATCTTTGATACATTATGAGTTTTTTTCTTTTTATAAGCTTATCATTCAACTAATATGAAGCAGTAAATGTTAGCCTCAAGTCATTGGAACAGATATAAATTATTTTTTTAAATTATATTAAATAAGATATAACTTCAGATTTAATCATCCGTACAATATATTCCTCGTTTGAGATTTAATTTCATTAAGCCTTTCAATAATGGAAAATAAAAGTCAATGCTTTAGGGTGAAAATTATTTAAAAACGTTACCACTTTTTTGTTTCTTTCGTTTTATTTTTATTACCTTATTATAGAAAATAAAAATTTCAAGGTTTATAAAAAGAATACTGTTCCTTAGGCCATTACAAATCTAAATTCAAATAGTTTCTAGGTTTAAATAAAATGTTTTCCATAAAAAAAAACAAGAGAAAAGACGAATTTTCGGGCATGATTTTATGATTTTATTCTTTTGACTTGGACCTCAGTTACGCAATCTGGAAAAGATGAATAAATCTCAGTTACTATTCTCATATGAAAAAAAAAAATGTCAGAGATCGCAGTTTTACAAAAATTTTCTGAGGTAAGATTAAGCCACTTTTCTAAAACCAATTACCAGGGTTATTCGAATAAAATACTTCTTAAACACTTACCAATTCTGTTGAAAAAGATAAAGAAGTGAAGAAGTTAGCGAACTAATAGAAATTTTTATTTCCCAAACCTGCACTCATTCAATATAACCTTCGCTTTTGCGTTTAAGAGATAACGATTTTAATTCTAGATAAATCTTTTATTAATAACAGTACATCTGAAAGCGAAGGGTTGATTTTCATTAGTTAAGATTGGTTCGGATGAATACAAGGGTAAGAGTAGTAACTCGCGTTTTTTGAGTTACGGAATCAAGTGATGCAGATGTCCCCCGAGTTTGTAATTAACGTCACCTGAGTAATTATAATTAAATACGAAATGAAATAACTGTCACATTTGGTATTTAATTAGAATGGTAGCAATTAAAAGAAGAAAAAATACTGACAAATTTAACTTAAAGTATCTATATCAATATCTAACTTGCAATTTAGAAATACTTTTTATTGTTCAGTTATCCGACTACATTCGGAACCGAGATTTTTCAAAAGCGTATAAATGGATAACATTTATGATATTTAGTGTCACTTAGATTAGAATACATGTATAAAATTGTTTTAAGGACATTTCGACAAAAAACGATATTTAAATACAATATTTCGGCATAAAATGAACTAACAATGACGTTTGAGCATCACCAAAATCGCAGTGAGAATGCACCAACTTAAAACAATTACGTGTAATACGGGCATTTGCATTAAAAGTGATCATATTGCGTTAATGCCCATATTTGCCAAGTTTACACTATACAGGGTGTCCAGCCTTAAAGTGACCCAAAAGCTAATTCCCCAACCGTTCGGCTTAGACATGCACTTCCAATTTGAAAAATATTTTTAAAAAAGTAAAGAATGTTTTTACGTGCTTTTCGAACCAAAAACCCCATTTACAAAAAAGTTACAAAAATTAAATTTTTATACGGTCCCCAGGTCCTATCAATTATATTTAGGAAAAGATGCAGTACACAAAAACAAAGTAAACACAAAAAGTTTCATTTTATTGCGATAAAAACTGATCGAGTTATGCCTACATATAGTTGAAGTATCTGAATTGTTTAGAAAAGGGGGTCGTATATACAAAAATAGAGTTTAGAGAACAGTAATTCACTTTTAAATGAAAAACATCATAGTAATATTAAAACATCGTAGTAAACATCATAGATTGATAATTTGTATTGCTATGTGGCAAACAATAAAAGTTAAATTAAAGAAATACTACTTGTACCGTAAAGATTTAAACAGCTTGTTTAAACAAATAGCAGCAAAAGAATGCCTGATTTGCCGTTCAAATTATAGCGTAATGTAGAATGATGCTCCAATCATGAATCAGGGGCTTTATTATATCATAGTGACCAAATTAAAATGTTCAAAATGACTGCCTTCCGCAGAAATGCAGTACCAAACCCGCGTCAGAAACTCCGCCTGTAGCTTCTGCAACCTCTTGACCTCCGTAGCCGATTATTCGAGTGTCAAATGTCTGCGCCAAAAATGTACATGGTTGCGCAGATTTATGTGTGGGGGTACCATCATGCTGGTACCACATGCGTGACAAATCCCGTAAGGAAACTTCATCTTCTGAAAAATCGTCTAACGGTCCAGATAAAATTTCCATGTATGATTCTGATTTTAAAGGTCCATTGAAATACAGTGGGCCAATTAAGGTGCTCTTCCATATTCCTCATAACACATTCACCGACTAACGCACTTGGTGGAGATTCGGTCGTATTAGATGTGGATTTTCAAAGGAACCAATAATGCTTATTATGTGTATGAATAGTGCCTTCCCTCGAGAACTGGCATTCATCTGACCCCAAATCTTCATTCAAAAAGTCTGGATTTTTGCCCAGTGTGTTTAACACGAAATTTCAAAAATCAAAACGACGCTCCTGGTCTTCGGGCATTAGTCCTGCGACAGGACTCGACGATAAGGATATGCACCGTTCGTATGTAATATGTTCCACACCGTCGATTTTGAGTAGGAACAAGCCTTGCTAATATCCCGGACACTACTTTCAGGATGAGCCAGGGCATATCCTAGAACATCCTCAGCGGGTATCCACTGAAGGTGTGGCATTAGATAAGGGAATACGTCTATGACAACTCCCAGTTTTATACAAGCGTTGAACAACACTGGTAATTGTACAATAAGATGGATGTCTTCGACTGCAAAATTTAATGGCATAAAGTCTTGCCGCCTCTCTCTTATTTCGATTACATTGGCCATACAACAGTACCATTTCACAGTATTCTTCATTAGTATACATCTCGTTCTCCCGTACTAGAATTCGTAATATTAGAATACGACTGTATGCAATTGCAAAAGACTACACAACAGATTTTTAATGTTCGCCATGACTAGTACCGCAGCAAATCAGTCTGAAGACGCAGCAAATAAACCTATTTTTTGGAACTACTTTTGAAATGTTTTCTTACTCCAAAATATTTTATTTTGTCTATGTTTTACATGTACACATAATAAATATTATTTCTTAAGTACTCAATAATTGTAATAATAACTTTAAATTTAAAAACGATTTACATAAGAGTGACGTGCAAGAGTGAAAGATTCCTGGCAAAGTTCCAATTAATTTCACTTTGGAGACGGCCCCTTACTAGCTTCTTGAAAATTGCCCAGCAAATGCATTAAATGTATGATTTTCAAAGTTCCGTAAGTCGGCCGGTTTTTATCGTAATAAAATGAAACTTTTTGTGTTTACTTTGTTTTTGTGTACTGCAGCTTTTCCTAAATATATATGATAGGACCTGGGGACCGTATGAAAATTTATTTTTTGTAATTTTTTTCTAAATGGGTTTTTTGGTTTGAAAAGCACGTAAAAACATTATTTACCTTCTTTAAAACATTTTTCAAATTGGAAGTGCATGTCTAAACTGAACGGTTCGGGAATTAGCTGTTGTGTCACTTTAAGGCTGGACACCCTGTATATACCAGGGATGGCGAATCATTGGCACGTCTGTCCTTCACGACACGTAACACAATATTTTGGGCACGCCAGCGATCAAAATAGTTTGCATTTTATTTCAAAATAGCAAAGTTCACTATGAAGTATTACGAACAAATGCCAGTGATCGGTCATGGGGCGGCGGGGTGCATACTTGTTTGTTATTGTCTTGCCTTAGCTATGTCGTGGACCACAATTGCAAAGTTTGTCTGTGCTAATCACAGTCGACTTCATTGACACAGCTGTGTTTTAAAGTTTAATTGTTTTATATTTATGATTTTTAAGTGTTATTTAACAGGGCTAGTTCAGCGAAAAAAAAATTAAAGGGGCAAGATAGTAAGTGTAACAGAGAATTTCACATTTGGAGAATCCAGAATTATGGCATTATTAGTAAATGCGACAAAAAGGTGTGTGTTTTATGTTCTGGAATAGTGGTAAGCAGAACATCGTCTGTAAAACGGCATTTCGAAACACATCGCAAATCTACGTGTCAAAAAAGTGAACCAAATCAAAAATAATTGCTTAAAACCCGATTGGCAGATGACTCCAATTCAGCATGCATTCTACTAAAAGTAATATCTTACAATCCTAATATAAGTTATTGGTCATCCACATACACACCATCTGCAACAACGGAAGTCACACTAATGGTAGTTTAATTTGAATTACACGTATAACTAAAACATTTGCAAATATACAGTTCAAAAGAAATTTGTTCGTAGTAAATAAAGAGTTTTGAGTTCTTAGAATTTAGTTTTATTATTTTCCCAATAACCACAAGTCAAAATTATTCGGCGGCATGTCTGTACCTCATTAAACACTTCTTTATAAAAATGGCACGTTGATCCATAAAGGTTTGCCACCCCTGATATGTACACTAAAAGAAATTTTTAAAAAATCCTCCCAAAAGAATGAAGGTGTAGGAATAAAAAAAGAACTAGAAGCTGCCATGATCTTAGTACGACTTTATTAAGATCTCAACTTATACCAATAACAGATTTAATAATAATATGATATGTGAGAGAATCTACAGTGGCTAAGCACACAATATATAATACCGAAATAACGTAACCCGGACCACTATCAATAACTAACTCGCTTAAGCTCAGTTCCAATGCGAACACAGATCCGAATATTTAAATGGACATTCCTACCTTTACTGTCCAATGAATTATCAATCTAACTGATCCTAGTTGAAGTTGCGGTCCACTGGCTTGCAATGGTATGCAAATTGACTAAGGGCTCTCTGTATCGGGTGACCTATCTTGACTGTCACCTAACTTCGCGAAAAACTCTTCACGTCACACGCACTAGCTTAACATTCCCCAAATGCCACCCAGCATACTCTTAACTTCTGCTATTTAAAAACTTCCTAATTTGCATCTTTTCTTCACGTTTTACTTCTTAGGTTGTTTGGAAAAGAGTTGCTATTCATTCTGGACCCAAAGAACACAAAAGGATATGTTAATGAAAAAACGCGTGAGCCCATCACAGAGTGCTTATACATTTGAAAGATGGTTTTGTTTCAAATATCGCGTCAGACGCGTTTGTGTAGTGCTAGTAGTGTCACTTTGTGAAAGCAATTCGTGTGTTTATCAAATGCGCGCGGTCAATATCGTGAGAAGTATTTATCGTTCAGATTTGTCGCAGTAAATTTATGTTAATCAAGAATGCCTTCAAGAAGACGAAGAAAGTATTATCCACACATCTCTCTTAGTTTGAACGATGCCGTATAAATGGGCGCTATATTGCAGAACGAACTTGTAAGAATGTATTCGCTGTGCATAGTTGTCGGCAGTAATGGTCCCAGGAAAGCAATATCTCAAGAAAACCATAATCCAAAGCTCGAGTAATGGTCACTGGAGATCCACACATGTTTGGGCCCCAAACATGTGTGAGTCTCCAATGACAGAAAGGACCTCCGTATTCGCCACATGATTATGGTGCATCTTCAGCAGAAATTATACCTATTGGTGGCACAATAGGGACCCTGTTTCTCAAACAATCGATTTGTTATAGTTAAAAACAAATCGATTGTTTGAGGAATAGCACCGTGTCAGACGCCCTGTAGCGTTCATACCAGTGGCGCCAAATCAATGATATTTGCGTTCTAATTAATGTAACTCCATATCTCACTTGATTCTTTCACGCACTTTTTAATCAAATTTATACGCCAGTCTGGTAATTCAAACTTTTGCCCCTGAATTTAGATGCATTATTCAAGAGTGGGCTTTTTCCAATGGGATAAATTGCATCATCAGGCCAATGTTGTATCTCAATATGTTCTATACAGGGCAGACATGTTGCCTTGGCTAGCTAGATTACTAGATCTTTTTCCAGTCGAGCATGAATGAAACATCATTTGATGGCACCTCCAGCCTCATCCACAACCAGAATTAAACGCTTTTATCGAACCAAACAAGTGCAAAAGATACGTAATTCCATTCTGCAAACTGTTATCCAGAACCTGTAGGACACATCTAATGTACATTTGCATGCGAATATTCAAAATTCTGACTGTTACACAGGTTGTATGTATACCATCATTTACATTTGAATTGGCTCTTATCGCACTTAAAATTAATTTGAGACTTTAAACATTTCATCAATTAAAATATTAACTAAACAAACGTATTTCCGAAGTTTCATTAGTCTGCAATCCATTTATATTGAGATATTTTTTTCACATTTGTATAACTTATTTCTCAATTACTTAATTTCGAAAATGTATATCAAAAACTTATATAAAATTCTCCTTGATCAAAGCTAATTAATTAATTACGATTCACTTGAATAACTTTACTATATTTTACTTTAATATACATTTTTTGAACAGTGGTATCAGTTATTTCTCGTTACTTCGAAC
>BMAV01005546.1:248240-268948 GCA_019973955.1 Trichonephila inaurata madagascariensis | reverse complement strand
AATCTTTTAAAGTTTCGACCCAAGTCGGTAAACATGAAACCGACGTGGTTGTATCTTTAATATTTAAGTGCCATTTACTCAAATTTTGAAACTAGATTTGAGATAACTTTTTTTATTGTAATATCACAGTAGACGATGAATTCATATAGTAACATTGAGAAAAAAAATGTCGTAATACAATAATAACTGATCAGAATAGGCTCCAGCGAATATCTTAAAATAAAATTTAGAAACGTATGTCGGCAACATTGGCTTTAAAAAGTCATGCCTGTTATTTGTCGCGAATTAAGAAATATTGTTAGAAAGGGTTTTATTTCTTTTCCTAATGAGGGGGAGTTTCAGTGAGTTTGTATGTCTCAAAAAGAGAGAGAGAGAGAAAGAAACTGGACACTTTTTTACTAACAAAGGAGATCTAGGGTTAAACCTGACTAGATTGATATTAAATGTTGAAAAAACTTATTATTGAAGCATATATATCAGATTCATTCCTCTCATTAAAATCATTTGTTTGTTGTTCAGTTATTTTATGTAACGCTTATTTTATGTATTACTTTAATTTTAATTTAATTCATCAGCATGTGCTTCTTAAATTTTGAACGCTATAAACTACTGTTATAAATTTAATTATTTTAAATAAGTAGTAGTATATGTTGTCAAAAATATATTTAAGTTGATAAATTTGCAAAAATTCAATATCAGGTAAGTAGGTGTCTAACCGAAACCGAAAAACATGGCAAGGGGTCTATGAGACAAAAAAGTTTGGGAACCTATGATTTAAAGTTTCTCAATTGTATTCTCTCTCACCAGATTGTAATTTCACATATAGGTAGAGAAATAAATCACATTTTTCAGCAAGCAAATTTGGTTTAAAAATCACATTTTTTTTCGAGTTGATTGATTTATAAAAATCGATATTTAAAATTAATTTATGCGATACATATTTAAAAATGCATTTGTCCAAAACATCACTTTTTATCTACAACTTCTTCTCTTTCAACCTTCTTCGGTTTATTGATCATCTACCGGCGACAGTTTTTTGACAAAAAGTACATTTCATCCATTCTTTTCGACAGGAATTTGAAATAAGCTACTTTGAAGGACCACGAACTGCAGATAACTCGAAATATTCTGCCTTTATTCACGTAGTCATCCCTTTACATTTCCCTCCACGTAAAGTCTTTTCTCTCTTTTCATTTCTTTTCAATGTGATACCAAAAGTATCTTGAGAATGTCGGTTGCAGCATGAATTCGTTTTTGTGTTCCATGAAATTCGAACATTCTCCATCGAGTTGCTTTCTTAGAAGAGAAAAGGGCGCGTAATTCTAAACTTTTTGTCCACAAATTTGAATAAAAATGCTTGATACGAAAAAGAATACGAAATGCCAATTTCCAGGAATGTAAGGGTTTCTTTTTTCTTTTTTTACTTCAATATCGGGTTTAATTTTAGTTTACCTTATAATCAAAAAATAATTGAAAAAAAAAATTATTTATTTAAAAATACATTTTAGTTTAGTAAGACTTAGCAATAATTTTAACCTGCTTATTTAATGTATAAATATGTGGAATTATTTTGCAACAAAATTGAAACAAAAATGACAGTTTTCCTTGATATTTGATTCGGTCTACGAGGATATTAAAACAATAGAATAGAAATTTTCATTTCCAGTGTGTTTACAATAGTTTATTTATAGGCAAAAATTTTAATATACTTAACAAATGCAAATTTTTTTTGTTTTATTTAACAACGTATAATTTTATTTATACAGCATATTTTTTTTTTAATAAATCTAGACCTGACTGGCTTTTTGAGATATCGGACTGTCCTAAAACTGTTAATTTTGCCAAAAAATAGACAACTATTTTTATGAGTTTAATTTATAAGCCATCTTAGCAGCTTTATAAAAAATACCAAGTTTATTATTTTCCGTTCATTAGAACAAAAACTACAAGTGTTTTAGTAAAAGCAGAAGCCATACTTTAAGCAAGATGTACTCTAAAATGTGTTTTACTCCATATGTGTTATTTTGAAACTGGGACAGCGATTGCTCAAAAAGTTTTGAAAATATTTAACTTTTTTTTTGTCCTGTGTAATAATAGATGCATTTCAACCTTCAGATTTACCAATCACTTTTTTACTACAAAATTTACAGTCCCTTATGTGAATATAATCATTGTTTTTTTTAAGCATTTCCATATAACTAAGATAAAATGCTCTAATATTTGTAAAAATTAAAATATCTCTTATATCCTGAAGGTCATTTCAAAAGTTGACAGCACAAATGAACTTAATAAAATTGAAAAGTTTTTGATAAATTTTTTGTACAGAACGGGCCTTGTTTATGTAATTTTCTGTGAATTTTTATCAATTTTTTTCCGTTTTAGTCATAACAATTTATTTTTCTCTTCTTAATTTCAACATATTTTTCTGAAAATGTACCAAATAAATCTAAAAACTAGAAAAAAATCCATATCTCCATTTTTTTAAAAAAGAAAAGGTTGTCGCAAGTAGTAAGGACACCTTAACTGTTTTTAATAAAACTCTCCGCCTGACGATGGACTAATCCCCAATATACAAATTATACAACTGTTCATACTCATTGCTCAAATTGTAAAACCGTAGATCTATATTTAATGATAGATCTATATATGTAAAATGTAGTTCTATATTTTTCAATATATTATAAGCAAGAAAAAATAAACTATTCAAGTCTTCATCTCTGCATTTTAATTTGTTCTTAATTTAGTGCCTCTTGAAAAATAATGTTCCTATTCACCTTTTCCTCTAAATTGCACAGAATTTTTATTCCGCCTTTGCTTCTGTACCTTGACAGAACCACATACCATTGTACATGAGTAAATATTGTTCCCTTCGATGTTACACAAAAACAGACTTTTTAAAAATTCTGCACCTGGTTTATGATAAAAATTGTAACATTTGCAAGAAACGCCGTCCCTTACATTTTAACGAAGTTTAAATGAAAACTTTGGGAAATATTGGCATCATTTTGGGTGACCATATGGATGCTTTTGGAAATTACTGGAGAAATTTGTAATGTAAGCGGATTTTTCAAGAAAGCACTAGAATGTAACAATAACTAACAATACCTAATGTATAAATAAATTTATCACAGCATGACGAAAGCATTTTTTTATATAGAGAGAGAGATGAAAAATTATTATATATATTCCTTCATGACGTTGTTATACTTGACATTAGTTGTATGATAACAATTTTGAGAATATTTTTCTTCAAAAACGATTTTGTTTAATCACTTGATATTCTAAATTAATGTATGTAAATAATTTTAAAAGATTTTAATTATAAGTTCAAACTTAAAAAATTTTTTTTTTAAATCCTTTCCCTCTTTTGTGAAAAAAGCTTGTTGGTGCAATCATGTATCATCCCGGACTATTAGTTGTTAACTTAAAGGTCATGATGATCGAATCACCTGACAAATATGGTGAGGAATCGGAAAGATTCTTCAAATTTAATTTTATTTTCCCGTTTCAACTAACAGTTGCATCGATATAAAAAAAACTTTAAGAACATAAAAAAGACATTTATAATTCAATTATTTATTTTGTTTGTATTGATATTTTTTTTTATTTCTAATGGCACATTATGAACAGCTACAGCAAGTATAGAGAAAAAAAAGGCTGAAACAGATTTCATTAACGTATCCGACTACGTTCGGAATTGTGATTTAAAAAAAAACCCGCATAAATGGATAATTTTCATGATATTTAGTGTCACTTAGATTAGAATACATGTATAAAATTGTTTTAAGGACAATTTTACAAAAAAAATATTTAAATACAATATTTTGGCTAAAAATTAACTTAGAATAATCTTTTTCAAAATGTTCTCCTTTCGTGAAAAATGCTTCTATTATAATAATGTTTTGCCTGTATATAGCTCAGACCTTTCTACAGAGGCTCAACTAGAAATTTTGAAAAATTCACATTATTTTCAGAGTTACCACCCATTGAAACAATTGAAACATATATAATTATCGGGGCTTTTTTCTTAAAATTGCTCCCTTCCGTTGTCGTAAAATATGGATAAACCCTCTTCTAAGTTATATATTTCAAAAATTCTAGTTGGGCCTCTGTAGAGGGTTCTGAGCTATATAAAGGCAAAATATTATTATAATAGAAGCATTTTTCACAAAAGGAGAACATTTGGAATAAAGATTATTCTAAGTTAATTTTTTGCCAAAATATTGTATTTAAATAATATTTTTTATCAAAATGTCCTTAAAATAATTTTATACATGTATTCTAATCTAAGTGACATTAAATATCGTGAAAATCGTCCATTTATGCGCTTTTGCAAAATCACGGTTTCGAACGTAGTCGAATACCTTAATCTAGCATATCTCTAGCCTCCCGGTAACGCACGGCGAGAAACTTCTTGTGCAAAGCAGGACAGTGTACACAAGATGCGATCTCCATAACCTCTCCAGAGCTGCTCAGAGTGCATATCGGGGAAGGAAAAACTTGGATTCTGTACAAATGGTTTCGCAGACAGACATGTTGGGTGGCTAGTTGGAATTCTGCGACCACTCTACACCTTGAACCATTTCGCAAATTCAGGATAGCATTCCACCAAGACTTGTGGAAAACACGATTGTTGAGGTCTTCCTGAGCTCGGGCTTTGATTGATGTTTTAATCAGATTTTTGATTTAACAGAAGAACAAAGAACGAGAAACTTTCTGCTTGACAAGAACATCCTTTTTAGCCAGGAAGTCAGCTTTCTCGTTACCTGGAATTCCACAGTGAGCAGGAACCCACTGAAGATCTATAGTTTTCCCAAGTGATGATAGGTTTTTAAGATCATGGTGACAATCCAATCTGTCCTGTGTTATGGTCTTGTTATCAGAAGCAATAGCCAAGAGAGCAGCTCTAGAATGGCTGAGGATAACAGCTCTTGTAAATTTTTCCAAGTGGCACCCAAGCAGTTACTGATAAAAAATTATGATCCTTAAATTTTGTGCATTAACTTTAGTATCTGCTCTTCTAGATAATATCCTGTAAAACAGCGACAGTGTGAACAGAAATATAAAACGTTAAGCTAAATAAGGCTAGTAGATTAAAAAGTGGAAAATTTAATCAAGATGTGTCTCACAGCCATTAAACCCCACAAATATTGCAATTAGGAGCAGTTTTCCTCAAGAAAAAAGATGTTTATCTCTGGGTCTGGTATGTCTAATGTTAAAATAATGTCTGCTGTATAGTAGTGAAATTCAATTAGAAGTCTTACACAACGTGGTTTATTATTGGTTTCTAGAATTCATTGAACTTGATATTGCTTGAACAGCGCTAATTTGATACTCTTTCGGTAGGACACCAGTGAAATTAATGAACAAAAAGTAAGTTACAGAATTATAAATTCTTGAAATTACACCCGGATCTATATATAACGAAGTTGCTAAGTCCCGCAAATAGCTCATTATAAGGAAAATTCCTTATACAGAGGTTCCTCTCTTTCAATTTTCTTTTTATAAACCACATAAAACAAATTTTAAATTCATAAACATTATATATTAGAAAAAAGTAATTATTCACGCCTTTTTATAAGTAAATATATATTTATTTTATATATCTTACCTATAAAAAAGAAAGAAAAACTGCAATTAATGTTTCTTAAAGCCTTTATCCATTTCCAGAAGAATTAATTTTTTTCATTAATGCTCAAGCATTTACTTTTTGACATTTTCGAGTTACAAGAAACGAAGTTACCAGTACAATGGATCAACACTACAAGTGAATGGAGATTAGTTCAAAGACATGGTGACACGATAAATCTCCACTGAGAGTGAAAGATAATATCGAAGATGTTTCTAGTGAACAGGAAAAGGGGGGTTAAAGGTTGCACTTGGATGAAATGCCTAGAGTTCTTTTGATCTCGGATAGTTAAGCATCTAATAAAACTAGTTCAAGATTTATGAACATCATAAAGTGTGTTAAAATAAAGAATAAAATTTGAAATTTTCAGAAATAATTTTTTTAAAAAAAGAGAGAAAAAAAAATGATGTAGAAGAGATAAAAATCCGTTATATAAAAAATGCACTTCGCTACTGGGAGGTTATTTTACGAAAAAAATCGCGAAATGATCTTGGTTCCAGGATAAAGTTCACTACATAGAAAAATTCACATTATAGAGGTTCGTAATTTGGAGGTTCAGCTATCTTTACTCTATTCATCAGTCAGCCACTTTAATCTTTTATAAATCAAATGCTTTCGTACATTAATAATATTTTTTATTCAAAAGTAAAAAGAAAGAAAGAAACATTGCATGATGTTTGTTACAGTGATAGCAGTAGAATGGCAAAGTTGGCTTTTTATTTGTCGCGTTCAGAAATAGAACTGAATCCTATATCACTTTTTAAACTTTGAGAAAAGTACACGGCTTTCTCAGCTGAAAATTTATGTTTAAGCTAAGCCATCAAATGAATCACTGAACATAGTGCCATCTTACATTATTTTATTTATACTGAATTCTTTTAATCTTGGGTTGCTGTTGTCGTGTTTTTATCCTGGGATACATATGAAATACTAGTGGAACAACAGAAATATATAACACAAACAGAAGAATATAGACATTTATTACAAATGATGATTCCAGCATATAACAAAAGGGGTGCGCTGCTTTCCATTCGAAACAGGAATCCATTACAGGCGAAAGTCCGACTTCTTTTCCCGAAGAAGATACAACCATGCCTTACTCGGGATTCAAACCCAAACCCACTCGGTTACAAGCCGGGGGTTATATCCACCATACTTTAACCTTGGATGTAATCTGAAATTTATTTTTTCGACAACAAACAAAACAAAGTAGTTGACGAACTATATGTTAACAAAATATTACAGAATTTCCAGCGTATAAAGAATAATATTTATATCATAGGTCAAAAAGTTTCTATCTGAAAATAAAACGTCTTTAAATACGGGCATAGTTCAACTATTTTCTTTTTATAAAGTGCTTTGCATTTTTAACTCCTCACTCGAAAAAGTATCGAATAGTGAAGTTTTATTAGCAATTCAATAGGCTGAAAATACTCAAATAAAAAGAGATTTTTCAATAAAACTTTCACTTTTTTCAATTTGATTCCAAGTGTTTTGTGAATGAATCTTCCATCGTAACAGAAAAAAGAGGTAATCGAATTTAGATTACATTTTAAAACTTCCACGATTTTCACCTCAGCCTTCTAATTTAACTAACAAAATTAGTTTTTGCAGTAAGGCACTGTAGAAACATTTTTTTAATGGTTTCTCACAATCTGATACAAAATTAAACTTCCTGTGCCAAAAAGCATTGATAAGTATTAGTTCTAATATTCTGAATTTAGAGTAAAGTTCTAGCAGTTCTTAAATAGATTCGAGTCGTCATTTTAAATAGATTTTCTTAAACTTTAAAACAATTTTTACCAAATAGAATGAAGATTGAAATATGGAAATGATTATTCGATAACTTCATAAGAACTAAAAGTATCACAAGTATAAAATGGTGTTTGTGCTTGAATTTTATCATAATTTGAATTTGAATGAAATATATATATATATATATTTACACAATGGGTTTCTCCTAATACGATTTTTGGTTTCTTTTCTCAAAGTGACAAATCTTTTACTTCTAGGTCTTTCACAAGATGAAGAATGAGTGCTGAAAAAATGTATGGAAATTTGATTCTACGGTTGGATTATTTTGTTTCTTTTTCCTTAAGTCTCTCTTACATTTCGTAAATAACTAATTTTGAGAACAGACTACGTACAGGGTGGCACTTTTGCTATGCTATGCTTTCTTTTAGTTATCTACACCATACATTACCATACATCTTCAGACAAAGGTAAAAAAATAAACTGTCAAATAGTAAAAAAAAAAAAAAAAAAATGAACCCTTAATATTAATAAAATTAGAGAGGTAAGAAGAAAACTTTATCCTCTTCCCCCTCTAAAATAAATTTTAATCATGTAGTTGATATTTAAGACTTTTGACGTAACGTCTGCTATTTAGAAAGAGGTTAAAATGAAGAGAACTGTATGGTTCATTATTATACAGACCAAACTGGTTTTTGAAGAGACTTTTCCCCTTTCGGGTAAAATGTCGACCATCCATATCCCGTATAAGCTCATAACAATTGCAACTAAGTTACAAAAATAATTTACTTTATATTTACTTTATACTTTTGCATAACGTTTCATTTTTTTATTTAGTTTTCCTTAAATATTATATTACTTATCGTAAAAAGTTCGAGAATCAATATTAATTTCCGAGGTATTTTCTTTAATATACAAAAAGGTATTTTCATTTTTCTAATTTCTATATTCACTTGGATAAATATAATTCATTGTATACATAATATTTCTAAAACCTACATTACAAAGCAGGTAGTCTGTATATCTTAAAGAACGGAGTTCATTGGCTGATTCTAAAATCAAGAAGATGCTATTTTTCTTAACTATTTGCTGTAAACCGTGTATCCTGTCAAATCACGCAAACATCGATCACTTGAACGACATATTTTTTAAGGCAAAGGGGAAGGAAAACATTTCTTTATCCTCCTTTTTTTCCTGAATTGCAAGCGGTTCTATTAGTCAGCAGTTTAATAGCAAGTTATTTTGCAAATATTTTTTGTCGACATAAGGTAGAGTCAATCACTGACGAAAAAAAAAAAAAAAGAAAGAAAGAAAATGTAGGGTAAAAGAAAACCATATCTTGAAGAGCGGTTTCTTCTTAAAACAAATAGCCGTCTGCTAGAGGTTCATTTTCTTCTTTGTAAGTAAAATTTAGGTATAAGCGAAACAGGGGGGAAAAAGACTAAATTTCTCAAAATGGAATCGCCAGAGGTCGAGTATCCTTGACCAGATTAAAAAGTGCTTTTGATGAGAGTTAACAACTAGAAATAAAATTCTGATTCGTTTATCCAGTTTGGAAAATTTATTTAATGAATTCGAAAAATTTGATTCAAGATTGAGTTCGTTGGAATTGAAACTCGAAGGTATATTGTTTTTTGAATGCGATAAAAAAAGATCATTTTGATCATTTGAAGCGCCGTACCACACGGAATGCAGAATTCTGCAACTAACTATATTTTGTTTGAACCACACCATATAACGAATAACCCCGATTCAATGAATAATTCATATTATGCATTTTATGTTTGAACATTATAAATATTCGTTTTACCTAATTATTCATTTTAAATGTCTTCTGTGCTTTTCCAAATACTGTAATACCTTTTTACATGAAAAACAGACTAATGAAAGTGCATTATTTATGAGGTTTTGCTAAATAATATTAGGTCGGGGAAAAAGACAGCCATTATTTTTTCGGTAGATGGCTGTAATGATCAGTATCTCGTAAAGTATATTTAAAACAATTTCAGATTTATGTTGATTGGAAAGGAGACATTTTGCACTAAAAAAATATTTTCCAGTTTTTTGTTGTTGTTGTTTTGTCCATTCACTTGTGAGTTACAGCTTGTCAAAAATGGAAATCAACAAATAGAAAGTTCGGTTCCCTTCACTTTTACTTTGATAAAGGCAAAAATGCAAGCCTGGCAGCTGAAATCACGAATAGTGTTTATGGTCCCGATATTGTGACATCCAGACGTGCAATTTGGGTTTTAATCGATTCCATCCAGGTAAGCCCGTTGTCGGAAATGTCGATAAAATCACAGAAATAATCGACGTTGGCCGACATGTCAATTGTCGTAGCACTCCCACCCCAGGAGCTATAGAATGACCATAAAACAGTTTTAAACCATTTGCACGAAGCTGGATTCAAAAAGAAGCTTTCTGTTTGGTTTTACAACCAATTAACACAGAAGACATGATGGATCAAATTTCCATCTGCAAAATCTTGGCCAAGGGGAATGAAATCCCCAATTTCTTAAGCGGATGGTGACTGTATGATAGCTTACGGGCTGTGGGTATCATCTCTTCATCATCCACGCGACCTAAGTTTGAGGTGATAAAATATTGATCACTAATAGCTTCCATAATAAAACTAGTTTATTATTATCTCAATTTATATTAAGCAAAGCATCACAAGTCTAGGAGGCTAATGATCAGGATTGTAATGACTTAAACTACAATTCTAACAAATAGAGCGTTAAACCACCAAATCTATATTTATACATGATTTCTTAACTTACTAGAATCCGTTCTAGTACTGAAGTTAATATAATCTATCGTACCGATATTCCACGGTGAACAGCTACCATTCCTTATATCGTCAATATAATACTGTATCCAACCTGATCCGGCAAATGGGCAAACTTCTGGTTTCGAACCCATTTAAAAGTCTCCTTCTTAGAACTACCGTCTTCTAAGGCCTCTACTTAGAACTCACTTAGCGCTCATAGAACTCACGCGAATACTAAAGCTCCAAGATATACACATTCCTAATCTGCATAATCGCTTTCTCTTCTTGTGTTGGTCGGAAAGAATTGCCATTCTGGCCCCGAAGATTTCCCAAGAGGGTTTTTGTAGAAGGCGCGATAAAGCCCCGTCACAACTGGAGATGCGAAAAGGTAGAATACGACAAGGCCTTTTCCAAAACGATTATGATCAAAGTTTGGAGAAGCAGCACAAACGGTCGTCAAACCAGGAAAATTCTATAATGCATTAGGTGGGACTGGAAATAAATAATTTATTAAGAGTTGATTCCCTATGGCCAAACACTAAATTAGGATCTCTACTCTTAACCATTGAACTGTTTGGACCTAGTGATTGGCCAGAAAAGAATAGAATTGGCCAACAGGAAGGTTTTGTGTTTTATCATGATTCACCTAAAACTCCGGGAGCCTATTTGGGCAGTTTTGAGTCATCCATAATATAGTTCGGACCGAGAACCAACATATTAACATTTTTTTTTTGTTGGATTGTAAGACTTCCTTAGTGATAAGAAATCGGCATCAAAAGAAGATTATAAAAAATCAATATCAAGAGAAGATTGCAGAAATCAATGATTAGAGTTTTTCGCCAAAAAATAGACCGAGGCTTCTATGAAGGAGGCATCATGAGGGTACCTATAAAAAGGCAAAAAATTATAGAACAAAACGGTGAACATTTGACTAAAATTGGTAATCAGAAATATGTTAGGTAAAGTCTAGGACCGCGTTTCTCAAACTGAGGGACGCCCTCCAGAGGTGGGGGCGTGATAACTCTAGAAGGGGAGCTCGAACATATTGATAATTCGAAAACAAAAGATTATTTTTTAAAGAAAAATTATTAATTTACTGAAAGTAAATAAACAAAATACATTCTGACGTAAAAAAAGTACACATTAACACTGATATAATACATTTGTAAATATATCAGTTCTGCACAATGTATTTGATAGCTAATTTAACAATTCTAAGTGAAGAACAAGTTTAATAAATATCAGTGACTCCATGGGCTTGTCATTAATAAAATTACATATAAAATTGAGCATCTATATTGATAATTTGCACGGTTTACAATTAATCCCTAAAATGCCAATTAAAAAGTACGAGATTCTCACCTCAATGCAACAGTTTAACACATAGGTGAACATATGTGGTGTACTGGGGTGATGGGGATAGAAAAGAAATAAATAAGAAAATTCTCTGAAATAAGTAAATACTTTCAAGATCATTTTATTGCATCAAGATACTCAAGATCATTTTATTGCATTCGAAAGCCTTCGAAATAATTTTGTGAATATAAGTGTACAGAAAAGATCGTACTTCGGAAAGACTCATATATACGTCCCAGTCAATTAACGCACTGAGCTGAGCGGGACGCTTATATAAGCTGGTCGCATTAAAGAGGTTAAAGTCGTATTGAAGCTTTATTGTCAAAGTATGCTATTATTGAATTAAATACATTTTTATTGTAGTGAAGAGGGGTGCGATGAAAATTATGATTGGACATTGGGAAGCAAATATTGAAAGTTTGAGAAGCACTGGCTTAGGAGTTTACATAAAAATAATGGATTGCTTTTTAACCAATATAATATACATATAAGAGAGGGATTGTAACTAACAACGCCAAACAGTTCACATCTCAAACGGAGGGTCAGTAAATATATGTAGATTTCTCTCTTTTTCCTCTATTTGCAGTAAAAGTATCTTATAATAATGACATTAATAAATTATTTACCTTCCGAAAATATTTAGATTTTGGGATTGCAATTTCCTTTGTTTCAATGAAAGTAAAAAGTATTTAAGAATTAAAAATGCATTCTGAAATTTTGCATTTATTTCTGAATATGAAACAGTTGACATACAGTGGTAGCCAAAATTGAGGACACTTGTGTGTGTGTGTGAAAATTGTTGTATTTTTAAAATTTGTATGCTTACAGAAAATGTTAGGTTGTACAAAATACAACGTCTTTTATATCATTTTGAAGAAAATTTTATACTGAATTTAATACAAACAATTAAATTCAAATATTTACAACGTAAAAAAGTTTTTGAGGCAATAACTGTCGATATAGATAATAGCAGTGGGTTATTAGAATTTTGTGGGGTAGTTTTTAATTTTATTATTTGTATTAAATTTAGTATAAAATTCTCTTTACAGTTATATAAAAAACTTGGTATTTTGTACAACGTTACAATTTTTGTAAGTATACAAACTTTAAAAACACAACAATTTACAAAAGTGACCACAATTTTGGCCACTACTGTAAGATATGCGTGGCAGGTAATTTGGAGTGTATTGTGAATACGCAGTTATATTTTCTTCCTCATTTTCTCATACTTTGACATTATCTAACGAAATTGTGCATAATATTTGCTGGCATGTAAATAATCTTCTCTCTCTAAAGATTCTGCCAAAATTCATGCTTAAAAAACGTTTAAAAACTAATAAATCAGATAACCGAGAGATTAAACACAGGGTATTCATATGTTAATTTAAACCCAGTATAATATATTTTATTTTTAAAAAAAAACACTAAAAATTCATTAATGATGTTAAATTTCTAAATGTTAATTAAATTACGAATAGATAAGTTTTGAAAAAATAATGTTGCGAAATAAATGAGAAACTATGCAAAAATTCTAGGGAAAAAAAGAGATATAATTAATATATATCTACTTAATTATTAGTATAAGTCGTAATTCAACTAAATATTCCCTTATTTTCATAAAAATATAAAACTTCCTTTTTTACGTTACACTTCGCAAAAGAAGGCAGACATTACTTGTCGAATACTTCCGCGAAAGCTTTTTCAGAAAAAGCATTTATAATTAAGAGCATAATATAAAGAGCATTATTTCTATTTTCAATTAATCCCACAACACATCAAAGGGAAACTTATTATAAAATAATGCATTATTAATTTGTTTGCTTTTTTTAACATAAACTTATCTTATTATCAACAAATAGCTAAGATTAATTAATTAGTACCATTTATTGTTTTTTTTTTAATCTTTTTCCTGAAGAGCAATACGCACGTAAGTGTCGCATTGTTTAAAATCTTTTAGTTATGAATTGAAACATATGGCATTAATTGAAATATTCCATGTTAAAATACTTGTATAAACTTATACAATGTATTTTATTTTCTATTGCTTACACGATTCTGGGATACCGTTGTAAAAAACCGGAATTCTCATTAATGCGTCGATGGGCAGAAACAAAAGACATTGAAAAACTGAATAACTCTTATTTAATCGGAGCACAATACGAGTAATCCATTGATAAGCAATGAGAGTTAAATATAAACATCGACTCTTAATCAATAATACTAAATAGTCATTTTACCCTTAAGGTATCCGATTACGTTCGGAACCGTGATTTTAAAAAGGCACATGAATGGATAATTTTCATGATATTTAGTGTCACTTAGATTAGAATACATGTATAAAATTGTTTTAAGGATATTTTGACAAAAAAAAGTTATTTAAATACAATATATATATATTTGGGCTAAAAATTAAGTTAGAATAACCTTTTTTCAAAATATTCTCCTTTCGTGAAAAATGCTTCTATTAAAATAATATTTTGTCTGTATATAGCTCAGACCTCTGAACAGAGGCTCAAATATGTGTGATTTTTGAAATATTCACATTATTTTTAGAGTTACAATCATTTGAAATATAATTATCGTCGTTTCTTTCCTAAAATTTCTCCCCTCTGTTGTCGTAAAACACGGATAAACCCACTTCTAAGTTATATGTTTCAAAAATTCTAGTTGAGTCTCTGTACAGAGGTCTGAGCTATATACAGGCAAAATATTATTATAATATATGCATTTTTCACAAAAGAAGAACATTTTGAAAAAAGGTTATTCTAAGTTAATTTTTAGCTGAAATATTGTACTTAAATAATTTTTTATTGTAATGCTATGCTTAAAACAGTTTTATATACATTTTCTAATCTAAGTGACACTAAATATCATAAATATTATCCATTTATATGCTTTTTCAAAATCACGGTTCCGAACGTAGTCGGATACCTTAAAAAAAGTTTTGAACCACAATCATGCAGTTTCAAACTCAAGGACAGAATCAAACAACTGTTACACACAATTTAACGAGTTTTTACGAGTCTAAATCGTCAACTCCAATTCAAAAACAAATAATTTCGCAATCGCAAAAACATCTCCTCAAGCTGGTTTCATACGAGGCATCATTATGCCAGTCAACTCGTCTTTAGTCACAACATCTCTAGTGTGATCAGGGAAGAAAATTCCTTTCACACGCGGAAACAAGTCCGAAATAAAAAATCCTACATATGTACTCAATACACAAGTAGCTGCTTGTGAAGAGCGTAACTCCGATTATATCTTTTTTAGTCGAGTTAATTAGTGAGGAAGAGAAATATGGTTCATGAGGGTTTCACAGCAGGGAATGCCAGTCGATTACGTGTGAAAGAACCCGGTGATTTCTATTCAAAACTAGCCCTTATTTCTTTCCCCCTTGTATTATGTGTGGTCCCAGCTGACTCGTGTTTAAGTGCCCTAACAATTTCAGTCTTTATATCCTTCACTTTTTTCCAAACTCTTTACATATTAATTTTATTCATTCTTCCCTCACAAAGCGAAGTTTCCAAATTAATCACTCATTAAAATATAAATTTCCCAAACATTAGGTGAAAAAAAGCTATAACTCACTACAACACGGGTGTGTCTTTACCATAGAAATTATATCTTTTTTTTTTCATGGTTTTCAAGAAAGCTATCTGTTTTCACTGTGTAAGAAAAATCAATTTTATACAAGTACATTTACATACAATTATTAAGTGACCAAAAAGTTAGACACATATTATCTGGAATATGATGTATAGAGATGTAGAGTGACGTAGAATGATGTCGAACAACGTCGTGTTATGTATAGTGACGTAGAGTGATGCATAGTGTCGTAGAGTGATGTATAGTGACGAAGAATGATGCGTAGGGACGTAGAGTGATGTATAATGACGTAGAGTGATGCATAGGGACGTAGAGTGATGTATAGTGACGTAGAGTGATATGTTGTCACGTACTAACATAGAATCTGAGATATAAGGAATGCTCAGCAGTGGACGACGTAGAATTATCGCTACAGTTAAAAGCCAAAATGAGTAAGGAAACTATTAAAGCAACTTTTAACGGTGAATGGTCATCTGTGCAAGAAAAGCTATTTCCAGCATCGCTAAAATTATTAATAACCTAATATTTTCTCGTCCAACATTACCTCGAGTGCTAGAGACTGTTGAAAATACATTTACAAGCGATAAGGACTATACTGATACAAAAAAATGGCTAGTGAATAAGACTGGTGAAAGGCGCAGAAATGGAAGGTAAGCAACAAGACAAATAACAACAGAATTCAATGAAAATGATTCACAAAATATATCCCAATGCACAAGAAGACTGATTCTGCCAAATATAGTGTCCAGCAGCAAGAGTCCATTAAAAGAGTCTTTAATACCTAATAAAATAGAAGAAGGCAACTATTGTAGGCCCGAGAACGATAAAACAGGTGCCTTCATATACACTACTGGCCACACAAAATGAAGCACATGAAGGAAGCATGCAAACCATGTGCAATTTAAATCACGTGTTGCCGGTGATAGAATATGCAAATCATAAGCATTATAACGCAGACGAGCATCACGGGTAACCGTAGCGTCACCCGCAAATGCTATATAAAGGAGAACAGATTGGCGAATTAAAGTATGACAATTGTCTTTCCGTGCGTTTATTTATTTGCATGCGCGGTTTATCCATGCCTCGTGGAAGGCATATAGTGTCTTTTGAGCAAGTTTTTGAATTCAACCGCGGAAGAAAAATAGCCCGTAGAGATTGCGGATTATTCTTCAGAGAAATCAGTCAACCTGTTAAACGAACCCAAGCAACTGTGATACGGGACTGTCATCACTGGGTGGAGGAGAAAATTGGCTGATCGCACCCACCTCGTTGTACCACTGCCCATGGTGACAAATGAATAGTGCACATGGCAGTTATGGATTGCGCGGCAACATCACAAACAATAGCATAACAGATTCAGTCTGTTGCCTATCATTCGGTGCACACTCGTACCATTCGACGCTATTTGCAGCAGAGTGGAAAGTCCCCAAGTCGTCTATTGCTCCGTTTACCCATAACTGGAAATCACTGGCGTTTGAGGTGCCAATGGTACTGTGAACGGCAAGCATGGACAGCGGAAAAGCTCGACATCGTGTTTACTAACGAATCCCGCTTCTGTATGCAACTTCACAATGGTCAGATTCGAGTTTGGAGACACCTTGGTGAAAGGCTTTTGAACTGTCACGTCATGCATAACCACACTGCCCCTGCACCCGGTATCATGGTTTGGGATGGTATTGGGTTTCACTGCCGCACCCCTTTACTACGGTTTGCCCCCCACTGAGCCGCCAGCTCTACATCTATGTAGGGTTGGAGCCCGTTGGCCCCCCCCCCCCCCCTATGCATCCAGAGCTTGCCATCAGCCATACTCCAACAGGATAATTCGCGACCACACGTGAAATACAATGTTTAAGAGTTCTTCTCTACTCACCAGATTGAATTTCTTCCTTGACCTGCTTGTTCTCCCGATCTAGCTCTGATTGAAAACGTGTGGTCCATACTTGCACAACGACTGGGTCAGGATACATCACCCGCCTCTATTCCGGATCATTTTTAGCAAAATGTGGAAACCGTATGGACTGCGTACCCCAAAATACATGCAAAGCCTCTTTGATTCTATGCCAAGGCGTGAGACAGCGGTTATAGCTAACAATGTTGGCTACGCTAACAACTGAATTTCTCATCATCTGCACGTCACAAAAGACTGTAACTTTAATCGTTTGGTATTGTACAACATATTAAATGACAAATAAATGTAGCTGTGATATCTCTGGCCTTTCTTGGTGTGGCAGTGTGCGTGGTCAGCAGTGTATATGAAAGGAATTTGAAAAATCCTAGAAAAACCATTTTTCAATATGACCCAATTTATCGCTTCTATTATGCCAGAATAGGTTGGTATTTCTCTGTAATGATAATGGCAAAATTTTTGCAGTTTCCATACTAAGAAAAATATTGGCTTATTGATTGTGATTAGCGCTAAAGGTGGAAAAACTCATTATCTGAGGATGTCCGATTTCTTGGTCAATCAGTGTATACATATATACTTTCTTCAAGCAAGAGTAAATCGCTTCATTTGTTCCTTCTATATTTATGCAAACAAATTTAAGCGTGGAATTTTTTTAAAAAAATAATGACTTTACTATTCTTTTAAAGAAATTTTATGTATTGAAACTATTAAGTTCATGCTGTTAAAATAAGATGAAACATTCAAGAAACATAAAAAAAAATTATATATTTTCCCTAGCAAAATAGAGAAATTCACTTTTTTAAAATGGTATTTACGCGTACCGGATTTAACAGCAATTTCCAGATTTGCTCTTACGAACCAAAACCATAGTTCAATTCATTTGTTGCAACAAAGATTCGGCAGAAATGAACTAGCTAATAATTCTCATATGAATGGATTATTGTATCTTAATTCAATGACTGCCTCTAATAGCAGTTTCACATAAGAGTCATATGTATATGAAAATATTAATATACATTCAATAGAAGATTGCGTGTTCAAATCACGTTCGGATCATTATGTTATAGTACCTTGTGTAATATACCAAAATATTCCATTTACGGCAAGATGGGTCATATTAAATCACAAAATGTACAGAAACACTGAAAGGGGAAACACAAACACACTGAGACAAAGAAAAGAGTGCAGCCTGTTAAGCTTTCAATTTACATCTGAAAGGGAAACATGTTTTCCCTATAAATTTCCCCGTGAGGATTATTGCAGGATTAAAACTCGTTACAATAGCATTTGTTCAAATCAAACAATATCTACCTCTTAAATAATTAATTCAATGCTGATACTTCGAATTATAATTCATGGTCTTTCGCGTTTGAAATGTAGCAGATGAGTCGAACTCAGTGCTATTCTATTCTAACTTATTCTATCCCTCCCTATTTCATTGACTATTCCACGAGGTTCCTGCTCCCAAAGGATCGAAAAGCATCCCACCGATGCTCAAAATTGATCGCTTTGAAATGATAGTGTCTTTTATATTTGACATTAGACCAATATCAATAGATAAAAATCCCAATACTTTATGGCTAGTTTTAAAGTCTCTTTCACCACCTCAAAAGTCTACTTCATTATTTTCCCACCTAATTCTGGGGAAGGCGTTGGACACTTCCGTAAGTTTATTCCCATATTCATGAAGATGTGAGTTTCATCTCTGCAATAATCCTTAGCATTTTGAAGTGACCTTACACTTCTCTTGAGATCGCTGAACTTTAGAGACATTTTAGAGGTCAAGGTAAAGTGATTCAAATTCCACTCTGAGTGTTTTCGTGGAAATAGGAATTAAGGAAGAGGAGCGTTTTGAGCATTTTTGTAGAATAGGAAAGACATATCTACGGTTCTTTTGGGGCGACGAAAAAAGGAAATTGGCTCGATCTTGTAGGCTGATCTATCCATGCATTACGAATGGCACCAGTATATTTGCAGATTAACTGCAGTCCACTCAAGACCCATTTGAAAGATTACGAACACATGGGGGGTTATCGAAAATCAAAGGGACTTGTATGTGGAAGATCGCATGCGTAGTATAGTATCATTTCAAAAGCTGTAGAGTTTTTCACATATATCAATCGCATTTTGAAGAATGTGGGAGTGTACTTACGAAATAGGTCGACGTCTTCCCCAAAATTAGAATTCCAGTGGGAAAAAATGAAGAAGACTATCAAAGTGGTACAAATGACTCGAGAATTAACCACAAATTATTGGGACTGTCAGGCTGCCTGCTGCCATTCAACTCCAGCTAGTGAACAAGAGAAGAAGACGGACGAAAATGAATGCAGATGGAGGATTGTAAGAATGAAGATCCAAGTGTGGACTTCAAGTATATTGTATTTTAGAAGTTTTTATGAAAGATTTTGTATGTACGAGTACGTAAAATAAATCAGCAAATCTAAAAAAAACCTGTGTTTCTTTTTTGTACGATATGACAGGGACTTATACTGAATAACAACAGTGACTGTTTATCAATTTACATTGGTCAAATGTCCAATATAAAGGACACTTACCCTTTCAAAATAATCAATTTTGAGCATCTGTGGGATGCTTTTCGATCATTTGGGAGCAGGTACCTCGTGGAGTAATCATTGAACTAGGGTGGGATAAAATAAAACAGATGGCATTGTGATTTTTTCGACTCATCCGCCACTTAATCACTGAGGCGTTTATTTCAATCATGCACGCGGAAAATAATGTGAAGTATAATGTGTAATCATTTAAAAGGGAATTATTGTTTGAAAGAAACGAATGATATTGTTTTGAGTTTTAATTTTTCCAAAATCGCATCTGAGAAATTAATAGGGGAAATCTTGTTTCCCTCTCAGATGTAAATTGGATGGCTAACACGCTACAAACCTTTTTTCTAGTGTCAGTGTGTTTGTGTATGTTTCCCATTCTTTACTGTTTCTGTATGTTTCGTTATGTGCTCGAGTCCAGTAAACAATCTTATGTAATGCATCTTGCCGTCAAAGAAATTATAACATATTATAACACATCCCAAGTTATTTTCAAAAATTTTTCTCCAAATATTGTAAAAGTGTCCTTTAAAATATAGATATTTAGACAAACAGAATTAATATTAAACTGATAAAATTAAATTCTCTTTTCATTAGTATTATTACACATAAAGTAAATTGCATAATATCCCCAAATTCTGAAATAATTGATTAATCAGGGATTTTTATAAATCAGAAAATGTATGCTTATTTTTTTTTCTTTTTACGAAATGCGCTTAGCTTGAAAAAAAATTTTCTTTAAATATATATATATATAATTGAAATTTTAATTAGCCAACTCTATATATATATATATATATATTTGTCTTTTGTTACCTAAAATAACATTTCATGTGACACAAAAACACATCCTATGAAACTAAGGATTGATGAAGTAAATCCTTGCTTCAAAAAATATGTTGCAAAAGCTGCATCAAGATATTTATAGTAGAAAATACTATTTACAGATAAGTTTTATTGAATTTGTTTTTATTTATTTTTAAAAAATATCATATTTCATGACAACAAGTAATACAAATAAAAAATTTTTAAGTCAATTTCTATTTAGATCAACAAAAAAAAAACACATTATTTTAGCTACTTTTTATTAAATAGTTACAATTAATATATATATATATATTTATATAT
>BMAV01005546.1:237319-248140 GCA_019973955.1 Trichonephila inaurata madagascariensis | reverse complement strand
ATATATATATATATATATATATATATTTATATATATATATATATATATATATATATATATATATATATATATATGAAAGAATCACAACATTAAGTGGTAATTCATTTTTATTAATTATCATTAAAGTATCGTATTGTCATTCAAACTAATCGTGTATATAAAATTTCAGTTCAACTGAATGCTTTAACACGTGAGAAAAAAACCTTTTCAAGTTTTGACACAAGTCACCAAAAGGATCGCTAAGTCACCAACGTGGCTGTATTTGTAATTCCTTAAATGCAGAGTTTTAATGAATTAATTTTTATTAATTATAATTAAATTATTGTATTGTCATCCACAATAATCATGTATATTAAATTTCAACTCAATTGAAAAAAACTAAAAAAAAAAAAAAAACGATTACATTTTACTCTTTAACCCATTCTCCGCGTATCTGTTCCATGGCAACGTGAGATCATTAAATCCAACGTGCATCTTGGCCCTTTTACACGAATGTTTAATTAACTCAATGGCAAAATATAATGCTTTGTGATAATATGAAAAAAAAAAAAAAATGCTTCGAATCAGCGGTATCTATTCAGAGCATAAGCTTTAAGCAAACGTAAACCAATACCTTTTATTTAATGTGTGAGTAAAAGTAAAGAGTCAAACATCTCAACTAGATCTAATCAAATATTGCAGCCCTATTATTTTTTCTAGACAGTCGCATCATTTGGAAAAAATCATTTCATTCTACGGAGCCCCTTCAGGTGAATCCAAATTATTTATCGATGCTAAGACCCAGTATGTGCCTTATTGATTATTTCCTAACAAATGAAGAAAACCCTCAGAGAACTGTTAGCGCGATCCAGATTAATTATACTTATATGGTCTTATCATTAATACCTTCAACTAATAACAATTCAATTACATTATCAACATTGAATTATAATTATTATACGACAACTAATATTCTGATTAGTAATTAAAATGATTACTATTAATTATAATTAATATTCTAATAATAATTATAATTATTGCTATTAATTATAACTAATATTTTAGTTATTGATTATAATTATTGTCCTTAATTAGAAGGAATATTCTGATTATTAATAATAATTAATGATATTTATAACTAATATATTCTGGTTGTAAATATAATTAGTATTATTATTTATAACTAATACTCTGATTATTATTTAAAATATTTCCTTATGATATAATTCAGACATTTTACCCAATAACAGCTTAAAAATATTATAATAACAAGTTAGAGCTTTTTATAAGAAATAATTTATCAAGACATAGTAGATGGAGAATTGGTTACTTGAAAAAATATCAAACTAAAAACAAACATATGGCCTTCTCAGCGAGAGAGAACACCAATTAACTTAAAAGTTACCTAAGACAACATATCAGTGAACTGAACCCTTTTATGTAACAGAAGCAATTTGATTATCATGCTGATTATTCCTGTAGCAATTATACTTCAGTTTCTTAATTATAAATAGTATTTCAACAAATACTAATGTTGTCGCCAATTTAACAAATTATGATTCACAACATAAGAATCATTTAACTTTGTTCCTCAAGAATATTGTTCTCTCGAAAGAATTTTCATTCACCGAAGATCATCAGTAGCATCAAGACATAAGTAGAAGCCATTGTGATCCAGGATTCATGATCTTGATTTTGAAACCGGCGCTGTATCTTTTAACCCTTTATGTACGGACGGTACTGATAAGTACCACTCACTGTAAAATTACATAGAATTACTATTTTTACTAATACTCTGACGATACTTGGCAGGAATATTCTTTTTAATTCACTCTTCCACGATATATGACAGCACGGGTTCTATGTTGAGTATTTTAGCGGGGAAGGCGAATAGTTTTATAACAGAAATTAAGTTTTCAGCTGACGGCGTTTTAAGCGCATTGTGAAGATTGTCATTGTTGTTCCGAAAAAATAATTAATATGAAAATTTAAGTGTCTTATTTATGTCTTTAAGTGTCTTATTGTTTTAAGTGAACAGTGTATATAATTAATTTTACAGTCGATTATCTTTAATTAATTAATTAGCTCTAACTGGTTAAATTTCCCAAATTTGAGTACTTTTTTTTATGTATATCCCTTAATTTTCAATGTTGTTATTCAAAAGAAAATATTTCATGAAAAAAAGTGCAGTAAATAATAATGCGGTAGATAAAGGGTTAAGTCGTGGGATCGAGTCCTGATGCCAATGTCACACTGGCGCGTTGTAGAAGTTTAGAGAGTGAATTATGTTCTCATAACTTGACCATGGTTCAAAATTGCGAGGTCCTAAGCTTCTTGAGTTGCTAGAGAGTGTGACGTCAATAATTAAACAATCAATCAATTACACTCCTTCCTAGGATTAATATAGAACTAATACGAATTCTATTACTAAAATGTAGAATTAAAAAAAACCTAGAATTTTAAATAAGAATCTAAGATTATATATAAAAAGTACCTAGGAGTGTGGCGGGGCTTTACGCGATTTTCAACTACTAATCCTCTTGGGGAATCTTTGGGCTAGCATTCGTGGTTATTTCACAGCCATCACTCTCAAGAAGAAACCATGAAATTCAAATTAGTTAATGTAAGAGTATAAAGTAAGAGTTTGATACTCGTAGATCAGAAGGAGCTGAGCTGCTGAAAGCAGTGTTACTATGGTAAGAATTAGAATTACGCACCGTGTCTAAAGAACGGATTTTAACTACTAGAATAAATTAGTGAATTTTGAATTATTAAGATAGGATTGATTAAAGTTAATCTATTCGGATTTCATGCGCTTATTCACATAAAGTTGTTGCTCTCTTTATATAACTTCAAGGGTTCCCTTTAAAGATTGCTTGTTCTGGAATATTATCTTTGATAATAATAAATTAGATTTATCATGGATATAGTCTTGGTCATTCATCGTTCCCTCCTACAGCATTAGGTCGACAAGATGATGAAGAATTGACTCCAGGGGTAAGATCATTACAGGACTAAAATTCTAGGATTAAATGTATCTAGAAATGAAAATATAGGATCTAAAATTAACAACGGATGCACTCGCGGCGAAAATAGAACTGGCATTTTAATACAGTTCTTTAATCATTAAATGTGCAGCTAACTCTGCATTACTACAAGGGGTAAAAATTTTGACATTTTATGACGATGTCGTAGACAAAAACTTTTTTCCAAGTCTATCTTTTTTGTGTTTATGTTCCTTAACAAAAAACATTATTTTTTCTCCTTACTGTGTTATAAACTGATTCCCCTTTCAAAATTTCCCCAATGATTTTCCAACCTCATTGTATATTTTTAGAATCAAAGATAGTCCAGTATTTCAAAAGATATGGAGACAGAGAGGAGTCTGGTATTACGGAATATCATATTTACATATCTTAAAATAATTTATCTGGTTTTTCATAAAAATCTCCAATATCATCATAAGTACATACTGTAAACAATTGTAAGGAATTATCAAAACATAATATTTTGTTTTTATAAAGAAATTTATTTAAAAAAAACATGATAAATGGAGGGTATTGTGGGGTAATTGGTAATAGAAAGTAGGTGGTTTAAATCATTGTAAAACTAATTAAGACTTCGTAAAACGTAGTTATCTTTTTGACTATAAAAGCCATAATTTAAAGATACGTGAGAGTCATTTTTCTTTCGAGTCTTTTTCAGAATCACAAATGTAATCTTTCTACTTTCCAATACAATCGAGGTGTGCCCACAGTATAATACCCAACACGCCATCTTAGAAATGGATCTTTCAGCTGAAAGACAAAACATTATCAGCTAAAAAAAGACCACAATATTACATAAACTACCACTATTTTAGTACAAATTATACTTAATATTAATGTTCAAGTCACATATGTACTATTGGGTTAAAATGTTTAAGAACTTACCGGCAAAAACTTTTGAAAATCGAAAAACATACTTTTTTTCTGCAGTGAAAAGTAAGGCAACAACAAATGATCAACTCTCACTGCAATGCATCACGAAGATCTTTCTTTTAGAATTTAAAGGCTTCATTACACATTAGCATGCTACAACCAGAGCCAGAACCCCGGTATTCTATATATTACCAGGCTATTCCATAATACACAAATCTCTTCAATGATTGGAAATCTTGACTAAATTATCCATTTTAAAACATCTGCATTTACTAATTTCACTTAAAATTAAAGTTATATGTGGCAAGTATGTATCAACTATCCTCTCTTCAGGCCTTCTGGTAAATTATTTTCACTGATGACATAATGAGTGTCATACTCCAACTCAATCCCTCACCCTTGACTCTTAAAGCCTCTTATTCTGATAAATAGATGCTCATTTCAGTCTAATGAGCTACAACCACTATTTGCTTTCAGATTGTCCCTTTACGATTCCTCCATGTGAATAAACCATTGCTAAATGTTGAGAGCACGCATGCATTATAACTGTGAAAGGTAGATATATGAATTGAAAATTGTTCAGAAAATATTGCCAATTAGTATGATAAATTATTAGAAATTATTTTATTTTTAGATTTATCGCTCAGAATGGAATCTAATTCGTTTTATTTACCACTAATAACACAATACTGTAGTTAATGTGATTGGTGATGTTTCACTTCAGAATGCTTAACTGAGAGATTTATGTGATGGTCTGCGAGTATAGAACCTTCGTAATAACTAATCAGAAACTTTGGTATATTGTATTATACTAAATTTGTTGAAAATGTTAATGGACGGAATAGAATATGAAAAGCTGTTGGCATGCAATATGATTATGCAGCATTAATTTGAAATGCTTTTTTAAATAACGCTAGCAAAAGCGCGGGAAAATAGGCAAAATTTATTTTAATTTTTTTTTGGTACATAAATAAGTAAAATTTAATTATTTTTGTTTTTTGAAAAAATACAAATGTATGTTAAAATATGAAAGAAAGATTTACATATTCTAAAAAACAAACTATACGGATATGAAATTCGGTGAAATATATTTTCAACAGCTGCACTATTCAGTTGTGTATTGCAAAGTTATTCCTAGTTCCACGAATAAATTATGTAATTTATTTTTAATTTCGAATAACAATACATATTTTCAAAAGTAATAATTTACTAACACTTTTCAAAAATGAAAATTTAGTATATTTTGTTTCCGTGATTCAATCACCGATGAAAAATTTTCAGTAAATACATAAAAAAAAATATATATATATATATATATTTACAACGATATGTTGACATGAATACAAAACAGAAGATGGTGAGAAGAATTTATTTAAATGCTTTCAAAATGTCTGAATAGAAATACGATTCATAATATATATACTACAATATATATTTAAGTCAAAATGAAATAAACAAAAAAAAAATAACTTTAAATGTGTACAGTGTGTCAGAAAAATAGCACCTAAACTCTGCAGAGCTAGATTTCTAGTCGGGTGTTCATAAAAATTGCCCAAAGAACTAGGGTTTGCAATCCCGTGTTATATTTTCAATCCCGGGATTTCGGGATTATTTTATTCAAATTCCGGGATCCCGTGATTGGTCCCTTGATTAGGACGGGACTATTTACTCAAAACACTTACTTATTAGCATAGTTGAAATTGCAAAAAAAAAAAAAAAATTAAAATATAATTAAAAATTGGTTTAATACTAATTATTTTGAAACAACAACAACAAAAACCTCAATTTCATCATTAAACATAAATAAAAATAGTACATAATGAAATTAAAAAACCATTTCTTCATTTCTTGTGCTTCTGAAAATAAGTTTTTAAAAAACACAGTTCGTCCAGCGTTTCATTATTCACAGATGGCTTCTTATTTTTGTTTCAAATTGTCCTGCTGAAGGAAATGCGCGTTCAGATTCTATACTAGTAGGTGTTATCGTCATTAAATAGGATTCACACATCTCGTCTCCCTCCATTTTTAAAAAAGAGACATTTCTTTTTGAATTTTTGATGACAGTATCCCAAATCTAATAGACAACATTGGAACATATACCTCTTTGATAACTGTATCTAGTTCTTCTCCTACACTTAATGGCTTTTGTGTACAAATCGATTAGGTTCTTGAATCAGAATGTGAATCCATTTCAAGTGTTACCTTATTTGTTACCTTAGATCCAGCTGCATGAGCTGTTAGTAATGCAATGGGATTTGAAGTGTCTCAAGTCTTTCAAGCAGGTACACATTTAATTAAAGAAGAAACTATGGCAAAATTTATTCTTGAGATGTTGCTTATATTATTGTGTAAATATTGCAGTGAGCCACTTACATGTGTCTGACGTTCTCCCATATGAGAAATGAGAGAAGAACTGTACCTGTAAAATCTATAGTTTAAAAGAAAAATACGAAAAACAAAGTATGATGTCAAATAAATCCGTATTGGATGGATACAACAATAGCAGGTATTTGCTAACGTTTATAAAGGCAGATGTTCAATGGGTCTATTGGGCATATCAAAGCAGGTTTGAACACGTCCTGGAACAAATGGGTACACATGTCGCAACAAAGTACAAGCAGCATGCGGACGAGCAACTATGTCCGTTTGTGAAGTCACCACTAATCCAACAATAATTACTTGACCTACCCTACAGGGAAAAAATTGAATGGTGTTAGATCTGGGGATTGTAATGAACATAGAGCCGGACCCATGTCCTAGCCAGTGGCCAGTATATGTCATACCCAGTCATTTTGTCACTAAGGAACATGGAAGGCTACTCTGTGTCATATTGTGGCTTTTGACACCTTGTCTGCCTGATTGAAAAGAATGACATAATTTCACTGCAGATGCGGACCCATTCTTTGCCCATAAAAATCAAACCACAGCTCGCACTTCCAAACGAGACCAACGTACTCAATGTCTTGCCATTTCAATCATCTTGAACCAGCTGTGGAAACTTTCACTACCTACCCGCTAACCAACTATATGACAAGGGGGGCCATTTGTCTCCACTCTGGGGAAACAAAAATTCTCCACAATATGAAATTTTCAAATGTAATCTAATGTAATCTTGTAATCTTTCTTTTGGATCCACCAACGTATATATATATATATATATATAGGACAAAATAATAGGACCACTTATGGGAAAAATAAACATTTTTTATTAGTAAGGTGTGTTGGAAAGTGACAAACAAAGGTTGTGAACAAATTTTATCTGCATTAGCACCCATTCCTTGTGCAGGGTCGTCTCGAGTTCAGGTAGTGTGCGTGGAGGAGGAAACAGAGGTCGAACTTTGTTCTCTAAAAACCCCACAAACATACAATGATCCTCACACCAGATGACTGAGGACACCACATTAGAGGCTCCACTTTATCACCATGCTCATGTAACCATATTTAAACAGCAAAGTGTGCGAACAGGGACGCCATCATCTTGGAACACATGACGTTCTTCCAGAAATAGAATATGAAGCATAGGGTGAAGATAATGGTCATCTGGGATCACCCCCTCAAGAAAACGAGAGGTCCAAATCAACGGGAAAATATTGCACTCTACATCATTACATAAGCCCCTCCATGTTTCACAGATGGAACTAAGCATTTAACATGGAATGCTTTTGCCGGCGTTCACCAGACGTATACGTGTCCAGTGGTCTGGAATAATGTAAATGAAGATTCATCAGATCAGATAACTTGTCCCTTTGCAGTTGTTTCCAGTTTAGGGCGAATGTTGACCCTCCGACATCAAAATGTATTCACCAATGGGGAAATAACTTTAAAGGAGACGGGAACTTCAGTAGCTTAAATTCGAAAATATCCTCAAGTTTTCTTGAAAAAAAGACATTGTTGATCGTATGCATTATTCGTTTTGTAGGAGTCTTGATAAGTCTATTAGCCAAGCCAGTAGCGACATTCCATTCTGATCGAACACGTCGCTTTACAGACATGACTGATTTAAATTCCGTTAACCAAAATACGCAATACATCTTTTACTGTGGCATCCGTATCTTTACTAATGAAAATAGTGTAAAAGTTTTATCGTCTGCGATTGACGAATAATGCGCGCACATACGGCCGGTCGGACTAGACCCAAAATATTTCGGAGAGATTTCCAATCCATGGATGAACAGTTTATTATATTATGATTGGTAGTTTCTTAATAATATATATATATAAGCCTGGACACCCAGTATATTATATTTTTTTAAAAAATATTTTGATCACACACACACACATTGTTTTAGCTATGTTTCAGTTATTGTCTATAATTTGAACTTTAATTGCGAGTTTATTTACAAGAAATACAAAAATTCGGATTGCTGTATATATATTAAAGATAACATTAGATATAAATTTTAGCAAAAGAGCTTCCACAATAATTTTGCAACTGTAACATCAGAATCAGTAGTAAATTTTTGTTGTTGTTGTTAAGAATTTTATTTTCGATTAAGATTCTTTAAAATGGAAGAATATAAAGATTAAGATGGCAATGTAGCTTTCAGAAAAATAGATTACTTTAAACTCAAAATTAGCCATTTATTTTAATAACCAGTAATTCTGAAAAAAATATTTATTATTTTTTCCTACAGTTATTGGCAATAAAAGCAAAAAATATTAATCAAATAAGACAATGAATGGAAATTATTAAATATATTTTGCTCATTGTGGTTGTTTAGAATACACATGCATTTCCAATGCTACTGTTTAGTTTTTGAGGACACAAATTTTGGGTGAAAAATTCCAAAATTTAGCCTACAGAGATTTTTAAAGAATTAAGATAATGAATTAAACAAGGAAATCCTTTATTTTTCAAATGTTTTTCCTCCATAGGTTTGGGAAAGCTGGAGAATTTAAATATTTTTCAAATTAGATTTGCCTACATTTATATTTTTGAGAAAATAATTCGAATCAAGTTTTTAGAAAACGAAGTTGATATTTACATTTCTTACTTCTCATATAATCACTACCGTAATATAACTAAACTAGGTATTAAAAATTTGTTCGAATTCCTTTTCCGCAGTTAAATTTTTGTTATCTGTTTCAACGCCAAACACAAATTTTAAATGTGACATAACAGTTTTTCTCCCTTAGATAATACAAACTTTTATTTCACATATAATTAAATTGTATATCTTGTGCGGTTTTAATCTATGTATAAGCTATACTTACTCATTGTTATCCAACGCATCTTGTGTATTTAAAGAAAACATTTCCTAGCGAATAAAATCATTTTACAGTGTGACACTGTACTTCCCACTAAACATTTTTCATGAGTGAGTTGGTTTTCTAAAAGAGAAACTTTTAACCAAACTTTTTAGAAAAATGTTCTTTAATTCTTAACTTAAAGATCTGGCAAAACCTTTTCTAAGCGCTAAAAAGAACTTTTTAGAACTCATTTTATGAAGAGAGAATTGCATCATGTACGTCGATGCATTTTCTTCTTTTAGAAAGTGACGTGGAGGAGAACAAGGCTTCGAAAAGCTTTTGAAAAAGAAAATACCGGTAGTCTTACAGAAAGCTTGTCTTAGCTTTTCATAAGAAAAATAAATTGAGATTTATTCTGATACAGTGAATAAATTAAGTCGTAACTTTGGATATATATTTTTCTTAAAAGGAGATGATATTGACAACGATATAAATTATATGCAGTGTTACTACAGAAGAGAATGTATTATGTATTTTGAGTTTCTTCGAAAATATATAGTATAATTATTTACTGCTCAAATTAAAAATATATGCAAAAAAAAAACATGTTTCACAAAAATGTGATTGTTTCTTTTTTCTTTTCAAATAAAATATCTTTTTGGAGTGAAATCAGACGTAAACATTTTGAGTAAGCACTATGATGATATAAGACAATTTAAAAAATCAGGAAACCATAAATTTTATAATATACTTCTTAGTTATCTTCTCATGAAACTCTACTAATTGAATTGATAAGTACTTTAATTTGTCCATTTTAATGTCCTAATCGTCACTGACCACCATAGTACTTATTCCATTAGCAAGAATGGTGGAAACATTAATATTTCTTTAAGTCTCAATTGCACGTTTTAGCCAACATATGAATTTTCTGTAAGACCAACGTTCTCTTTATTATCCCACTGAAATGTTAATTTCATTTAGAATTAAGTATATTTAAAGTGTTTCCTCTGAATTAATCTGCATATGCAATTGCATGTTTAATGACAGCAGCATAAAAAGAGGGGGAAAACATATTTCAGGAAAACAATTTATCTCACTAAAACTTACTGAAAAAGCAATTTATTTTATTTAAAACATTAAACACATTTAGAAATATCTCCCTTTCTACGCTTTGAGCTTTATTGGGGAAAAAATAACCAAAGCGTTAGAAACGTTTTTATTTATGACCCAGCACAGGAAAATACTAAACGCACCAAGAAAGTCAAATACTATTAAAAATTTCGATATTTTTACCAATAAACATCATTTATTACTTTTTTGGCTTCTATGCATTGCAAAGTAAGCGGGAGCAGCATTTCACTTACATTTCCTTTCGATACTCAGCCAACTAATGAAAAGTATTTCTCACACAATATCAATACTTTTTCCGATACTCCTATTAAAAAGATGCATTTTAAATCTTTTTCAAGAATATGCATTTGTCAATGAGCATTTCGTAGGGTAACATTTACCATTGGCATTAATTCTATCTTGTGTTACCGTATTCCGTCTTCTATTTACTATATTAATGTGAGATAAATAACTCGGAATTCATTATGTCCGATTGTTGATTGTAATGCGCAGTCCAGTCACAATCTTTTGGTCATCTGTTAACGATCGGGGAAAAATGAATATTTACAGTAGGCACGATACAGAACTGGTAATGAAAGGTATATAAAGTCCGCCAACACAC
>BMAV01005546.1:219188-236826 GCA_019973955.1 Trichonephila inaurata madagascariensis | reverse complement strand
TTTGCGGTAGCCTAGCTTTTGTGTGACAATTTCAAACAACAAAGTCCGTGAAACTTGTGGAAAACTAAGCGAAAGCTCCGTTATTGTGAAACGGCTTCATTCTCGAATCTTTTCATCAACTTTCACGACCAATTCGTCAGTCACAATGCTAGGGCGTCCACTCTTCTCTTCACCTAGAACGTTATTTTGGTCATTTTTAAACTGAATGCACCATTTTCGGATTGAACTTTCATTCATTACGTTGTTTCCGTACACTTTACACACTTGCCGATAAATTTCCATATAACTTTTGCCAACAAAAACCGTATCACAGATCGCACCTCACAACTGGTGGGATTTTCAATTGCAGCGCACATTTTAAATTCGAATATCGATAAAACAAGCAGCCTTAAAATATTCCCGTTGTGATGGCTGGACGCCGACTGAGATGCCGAGCACTCAGACACCAAAATGTACTCGACCGGCAAGTGCCTAGTGACGTGAGACGGAAACGTTCCTTCCTTTCTGAATAGCCCTCGTATATCACAGTATGTAACGAAACGGGCACCCGGAGAACAGCTACTTCACTTCCACAACAGAAAACAATGTAATCGTTGGTATAACAAAGAAATGGAGCGATTTATCTGACTTTTAAATGAAATGCTTATTCAGTTCCTGGTTAAGGCGGAAGCATTCTGAAACGGTTACTTCTGTTCACTGAGAGCCATGCATATTGAAATGGAATTCTCCAAAATCAATGTCACGGAAAATGTATTGCACCCCAGGCCATAGATAACAGATGTGAAAACCGATTGTGGAGCTGCGTTATGACAGGCAGAATGTTATTTTGAGGATTCATGTTGATTAGGTTAGATAAACTATAGTGCTCGTTTTATTTTCTCAAACTTAGGCTGAAAGGAGTTCATTCGCTTGGTTAAGCTTTGGAAAGGGTATGTAAGTGCGGAATGGAGATGCATGCTCTGGACGAGCGTCAGTGATCCACTGTTCATTGCAAGTGTAGGACTAAAAAAGAAAAGTTGGTTGCTGATTTGAAAGTGAGAGTCTGAATATGAATCTCCAGATCAGGATATAAATTCTGATAAGGATCAATGCTTTCGCTTTTTTTTTTTGTATCTTTTTGTATGTTACTGTTGAAAAGTTATTTCAGTCCCGTCTTTCTAGAAGGAAGCATGATGTTGAACAATTTCCCCTAGTCGCAAATTATATTACCCAGTATCTATTGGTTCTTTGTCACCTCTCTCGGTGTGGAATTTGACGTTGTAAAAGGATTTCGCATGAGAGTTCTGCCTCGTTTCTCATACTTCTTGACCGAGATAAGTTCAAAAAGATTAGCTTCTCGCACAAGTTATATGTGGGTATTTTCTTACCATATGAATACCAACGCGTTGGGGCCACATTAAGAAAATAATTGAATTGTTACGTGGAATCAGTCCGGAAATAGAGTCTCTTGAAAGTTTCACAAGTGTGGTAGCTTTACTCGGAGCTCGTGTGAAGCCCTTGCCCGTGAGGACACACGTTCTACACTATCTACGCGACCTGTTTCTGTGGGGAAAAAGAAAGAACCACTCAAATCATTCATATTAAAATCTGTTTTTCAAGATCTTAGTTAAAACACAATACACAACAATAATAATCTAAGGAGGATGATCCAGAATGAGAAGACGCAACACGTATTACCTAATAATCGCGCAATTGACCACTAAATCTAACTTTATAGATTAATTCTTATCTCACAAATATACTCACTTTCCTTATATCCTATATAAATTCGCTTACCACTATATCCTAGGTAAACAGCTACTGTCCTTATCATTTCTGTTTTGGCTTTAATCCTACTATGTTTCTTTTGGTCTCGGACCCACATTTGGTTCGTCTGCACCGGCACGGATAGGATAATTCCTGGACTTATCATTCTTCTAAACATTATCTCAAATCACTTTACCGCTACCTCTCTACTTAGCGACTTCACTTCCTACTTAGCAATCACTTCTGCACATAGACATAGACCTAGACCTTTTTCGAATGCAACTTCCAATATATATATATGATTCCTGATTTACATAACCACGTTCTTCTTCTTGAGTTGGCTGGAAAAAATTGCCATTCTGGCCCCAACGCACCCAAGAGGACAGTTAGATGAAATCGCGATGAAAGCCCCATCACACTCGTACTATCATAACACGTTCAAAATCCATTTGCTGACGTTTTCCTTTATATATTCGCCAGAAATTTACCTATACTTATGTCGCAGGAACTCAGAATTTATTTATTTCAAACTAGTTTTCTAGCGATAACACTGACGCAAATCATCAAAGGTAAAAGTATGTTGGGTTGTGATAATAAAGTCTATTATCTGACAAACTTAGGAAGAAAACACGGAGAGCTTCCTTTTTTTGGAAACTGTACTTCTTTACTTTTTTCTATACATCATTAATCACTAGGAATATTTCATTCATGTCGGAAACAACCGAATCACGAAAACGTAATAAATTTCACCACTAATATCGATTTAGACGTCATGCAGTTTTGTTTGATATCTCATTACATTACATTTGAATTATTCAACTCTGACATATTTCTGAGTTGTCTTAAGTTATGAAACATCAAAAGACAGCAAAAATTTTAATCTGCAGAGTGTTGAAAAAGTTTCTCAAAGAACATGTAATGTAAATGGCAAATTAGAGTACTTAAATTCATGATTAATCCTTTTAGTGTCATACGTTGTCATAGCAACTTTCAAAATGAAAATTCGATTTTTGAATCCTCATTCATCATCTTTACTTTCCAACAACCAATGAATGAATTAGTAAAAAAAAATATCTAACATAGTTCAAAAATAATGTTTATTAAAATATTAATCCCATATGTGAATATACTTTTTTTTAACACTAAAAGCATTAAGAAAGAAGGGGAGGGGAGGGTATTATAAACAGTTCCGATAACAATAAAAAAGAAAATTTCCTTTGTTTTTCGTATATTAAAATTATTATTTTTGTTTAATGAATTCTTTTTAGATACACGAATACATACTTTTACTATTTATACATTTTTAATGCGCATTAAATTGTTGCATGGTTTTTTCTTTCTTTTTTTTCTTGCATTTAATATATATATATTATATCACATGTGACTTGGAAATCAAAATATTAAATGCTTTTAAATATATAAGGGAGTAAAGTGTTTACTATCCTCAAACCTTAACCCCTTAACTGAAAAATATATTTCAGAAAAATGGACCAGAAATGGAAAAAAAAATTGACTGTTTAATTTTGTTCTTTATTTTATCACAAAAGTTAGAAAATAGTGTTTTATTACAAAAATAAAACTTTAAATGCTACAACTGCTATATATATATATATATATATATATATATATATATTATAAAAATTAATGGGTTACTCACACATCTTATTCAGAGAATTTAAACAAAATTTTGAAGTTAAATATAATATAACTATAGTATATATGATATAAAATTCAACAATATAATTTTCAATACATACACACAAACACATTTTACAAATTTTTACAGTTTGGTCAGCGGCTTAACGGTGAACAATTAGGACCCCTGCAAAGTCAGGTTTTGGGCCCCCTAGTTGGATTTTACAAAGGGTACTTGGCGGCAGTCAGGCTTTTGGGCCTCCAGAGCTCTGGGGCCCCGGCAATGCGGAGTTACGTGTGTATACGTTACGCCACAAAGTGTGTTATGACCAAAAACACGGTACTACACACAATCCCATATAGCACTGTTTGCAATTAACTCGTGTCTCACGTCTTACCACTATAATGCCATCTATTAGAAAAATAGTGAATTAAGTATACTAAAGTAGAAACGCACTAAGTTCGGGCTTCACAAAATAGAAATGCTAGTTTTTCTTTTTGGGCATCACAAATACTGCATATAGTAGTTGCCCGAACTGTATTCGGGTGACACTGGCAAGGGGTTACAGCAACAAAAAGACGAAGGACTTCGAAATTTTAAACCACTTTGTGCCCCGAAAGATTTAAAGGGCATCAACTGCTTTACATGGCGGTCTTCAGTGGCACTTGAGCTCGAACTCAGGACGAGTCAGCCACGAAACCATGAGTACGACCACAAGGCGACTGGATCACTTTAAGCATATAAAGGATGTCCGAATTGATAGAAATTTAAAGTTCGTTATTAACCTTAGTAACGTGCGATTAAAGAGAGTGTTATAATTATTCAAATTTAAAATATATTTTCAAAGATAAATGCAATATTTTTTAACATATACGGTCAAACCTCCATATAATGAACCTCTGTTTTGCGAAATTCTTTATTTTGTGAACTTTTTTGTGGAAACAAGAACATTTAATTATTGTCTTCGTAAAATAATCTCCTAATAGTGAAGTTCATTTTCTGTTTAACAAATTTTTTCTCATGTGATTAAATTTTATTTCTCTCTATTTTTAAAATGTTTGAGAACATTTTTCATATTATTTTATCTTTTAACTTATTTTATGCTGATAAATGGTGTCGAACTGGTTTTGCCAAGTACCTAACTCATCTAAAGCAATAAAGTTTTCCTGCATTTTTTAAAAAAAACAGATTTAATTAGTTATTAAAGACGCATATGATAGTGCATGCTTTAAATTAATGTGTATAAAATAGCTTATGTTTAAAATTACTTGTAGGTTTACAGTTAGAAAATGTAATTAAAATTCATTAAATTTAATATAACTCTTTTTTCAAGTTTAAAATACAGTGTGACCCTGGACTATGTTTTTTCCCCTTGTCCTCCTTGCAGATTACTTTTTGATGGGTAAAATATATAAAATGAATACATATTAATATTTTCAAAAAAAAGTGTGAATATATAATTACTTTTTTTTAAGTAATTTAGGAAATTAAAGTTTGTTTTTATAAGGTCTCTTAAGTATATAAAAAGATGAATTTCAATTTTTAACGAATTTTATACGTAATTAACTTTTTTTCAAAATTTAGCGACTTCGTTAAATAGAGGCCCGACAGTATTTGATTTTCTGAAAGCCATTTAATTACTTTTATATATAATTATGAATTTGAAATAAAAAAATATAAAAGTTAGGAAAATCTCTAAAGAAAATATCAACATAATGAAAGTTTAAGAAAACGCATCTAATGATTTTAAAAGCGTGTGAGGATGAATAAAGTACATTTACTAAACATAAAAATTAGTCTCATGAGTATAGCAAAGGCTAAAAAACAACTGCTCGCAAGAAAAATGAAGCAAGTTTAAAATACATCCCTATACTGTCACCATTATTTACTTCATGGAACAGCATTTTATTTGAAGAAATATTACCTAGACAAAAAAAAGGTAATAAATGCGAATGCATATAAAGTGAGATTTTGCGATACAATTTCAGATACACTCTCAGAGATATATAGTACAAGAATAAAGAATATAAATAATAACACTTCGATAAAATTGCTTGATAAGTGAAAATGTTTTATTCAACGTAAATCGATTATCCAAAACTGTGTTCAAATTGACTTCACGTAATCGACAGTGAAAATGTTACTTTTTTTTTGTGATTTTTTTATGAGATATTTTGAAATTCCGATTTATATAGAACAAAATGGTTGGCAATCGTTAAATTCACGATCAAATGTTTCTTTTAAAAACTGTCAACTATATTGCAATCTCTTTTTTCTTTAAAGAAAGGGGCGTAGTGAAATATATATATATATATATATATTTCCAATTTTCAGTATCAATTTGAAAAAAGCTCTTGTGGATAAAAAAAACTATCTTACAATGATCTTTTCCTTAAGGTATGTGACTACCTTCAGAGCACTTTTTTTCAAATATATGAATTTTCAACTAAATAAACACTTCTTTATTTGAAATGGGGTATAAAACTAGGAATTCAGATAGAATTTCCACAAAATTAAATAGTAATTTTGGATAAATTGAAAATTATGAGTGAAATTTTATAGAGAAAAATGGCAGTTACAGTAAACCTTGTTTTGAAAATTCTAACTAATACATTGAAATAATACGTACACAGTAGATAAATATCATCATTATCTTGTTTAGAACTAAAAAATTTGTAATATTTTTGAAAGTTTTTGAAATATGTTTTTTATGCAAGAACTCAATTTTTTACAAAAAACCAATGTTATTTTCTCATAAAAAGTGCAATAAAATAGATAAATATGTACACAGAGATTAGATTATAGTCTATAATGGAGAAAAAACAAAATAAAACAATTTCTGAACATTTACATTCAATATCTTAAAAAGAAATTTTGTAGTGAACTTAGTCGTGAAGCAAAAAATTGAAAAACAGTTTCTCAGAAAATGCATTTAAAGATTTAATAGAGTATAAAAAAAATTTCTACTAATTGTACATTATTTAAACTCACTATATTTATAGGTCAAGATCTATTTAGCTTCATGTTTAACTAATTCGGACTTTTTTTAAACTTTGGCTGTTTTCTGGAGAGTTTTATTGACTATAACAATTGTCATTTTTAGTGAAATTTTGATGAAAAACTACCGTTACACAAAATTCTAATAAATGTATTCAAATAATATTTATACAGTTCATGGATAACATCTTAATATGTATTAGGAGTTAAAAGATTTGTAATACTTTTGAAAGTTATTTAAATGTGCTAAATTCTAGGCAAAAACAGATTTTTTTTTAAAAAAAATTTTTTTTTCACAAAAAAACCCAATAAAGTACACAAATATATACACAGAGATTAGATTTTGATTTATAACACACAGATAGAACTAAATAAAACATATTCTGAAAATTTCATTTCAATATCTTAAAAATATTTTGTGTAGGGATCTACTTCCTGTTTTGTAAACTCCATTTCCAATTTACTAATCATGCTATAAATTTGCTTGCAAATAGCGTAGAAACAAAAATAGTGGTTTTGGAATCTTAAATTATGGGCTCTATACAATAAAATCATAAAAGGAATTTCACAAGTTTTCACCAAAGCGTCGAATTTTGGGTAGTCACATACCTTAAGAGTGCAATTTCGCTGGGGTGAAAGAATGGACATATGTAAAAGGGATTGAAAGAGTTGTCATTATACAGATTTAGACATTTCAAATCTTGAATTTTGGCTTTGAAAAACTTCGCTCGTTTTTTAAAGTTACCCGGTTACTGTTATTTACTCTAAGGGTTTACCATACCTTCTAGACGTATTAATTAAATTGGCTAGGCTTGGTCAGAGGAAACAAGTGTGTCTCCAGTGGATACCGTCGTATGTGGATGTGCCTAGGAACGTGGCAGCTGATGAGCTGGGTATAGAGGGGTTGGGATTTCTCTAACCCCAGTTCCTCTGTCTTGGGCCATTCTCAAATTCATTCCCTCTACAGGGCTAAAAAGAATCTGACTTGGCGAAACCGTCCTGCTCACCACTGGTACGCAGCTAAGAGACCTGGCCTACCTCTACAGTTCAAGAGTTGCAGGCTCTTCAGACGGACTTGGCACGGTTTAGATGCAATCACCTGCGTGGTGGGGGGTTAAGGTTTCCCCCTTTGTGCAGGTGGTAAAGTCTTTCTTAACGTGTCTTTGCTCTCTCCCTGCTTCTCCTGCTCATGTGGACTGCTAGGGCATTTCGTTGGGACAGTTGTTCCGAGATCAAGACCTGATTTGTGACATTCTTATGCGGAAAAGTTAAGAGCTCACAGGACTCTTAAATTGCAAACTATTCAATTTTTTGAAAAAAGATATATGTTAAAACCTCAATATTTTTGAGTATTTTGGTACCAAATTTGTATTGATACTGTGAAAACTTCCGAAGTTTTTGAGAAATAAGTAGTGAAATTTAAAAGGAAAAACCCCTTACCTCTTTCTTACCTTTAACTTCATTTTTTGCAAAACAAAAAATTTTAGCTTCTGCGCAGGATTTCTCAGAAACTATTCATGATATCAATTTGAAGTTTTATACGTGTTCAAAAAAAAGGCTCTTCATAACTTATACATGAATTTTTTTTTTAAAAAAAGAAAGTTAATATTTTTTTATTTGAATTTTAATTTATTTTTTTCTTAATTTTTTAAAATTTTCGTTATAATTATATTTAAAAAATATGTTTTTTTCCCTCTAATTTTCTTAAAAGTTAGTACAACTTCAAAAGTAAACATTTTTATACCAAGTAAAATTATTTTTTTTAAATTTTGTTCTTTAGAATCATGTGCGGTGTAAAATACCGATTTTCATATTTTTGAAAAATTATCCAATTTTTATTTCTTTATAATTTTTTAAACTTTTTCTCAAATTCTCTGAAGATTTGAGAAATATTGCAAATATATATGATTATCATGTGGTAAAAATTTCAAATTATTGTTTTGTTTTATTGCTAAGTTACATTGTTTTTGAAGAAGGATGTTTTTTTTTCGAGTGCACGAATAACTGTTAAGGATCTTGTGATCCCTTAAATGGACTTGGTGTAGGCTTTCGTGCTTCAAGAGGATTTGAAACCCCAACAAACGTTTAATTTAATTATTTCAAAATAACTTAAAATAATTTGTTCTGTTTAGTAATGTTTCGCCTTCTGTCTTGATAAGCAAATCAGATCCAACTTCCATTCGAGTGAGCGAGTCCGAGTGAGAGTTTATTAACATCTCGCTATAAAGCAATACGAGGGCAATTGGTGACCGACATCGTAATTTTGAACCTCGCTGAAGTGACAACTACACCTGTGCTTACACACAACCTTTTTTCTAGCAACCTTTAGACTTTCTGTTTTCCAGTTTCCGTGCCTACCTGGAATTTCCTGGGAAATCCCGGAAACTTAAGAGTTCGAAAATAGCGGAAATGCATCAAAATTTCTTAAAATCTGAAAGATAAGTTGTTTTTAATTGGTAGTATTAGTAATCATACAAAATAGGGATACCCAAACGTTCCAAACTTAATATTCACTCATATGTTGAGCTAAAAAATACTCACAAATATACAGTTATTCATTTTTAACCTGGGATTTAAGAGAAAACAAGCAATCTATGATTTTATCACTCAGCATAGTTCTTAGGTTTGTTATTAATGCGGAAAGTGGAAGTAAAAATTGTTATGACAGTTTCAGATGATGTTTGAGGAATTGTTTTCAAACCTCATCCAGTTTTATAATATTTCATGACGGTTTTTCTGTTGAGTGTAAGATAATTGCATTTCTTACTTCACTATCTTGTCCCAGCTAAAACTATCTCTGGTAGAACAAAAAAAATGCCTTTTGTTCTTGATTGGGTGGTTATTTATAATTTTTCGTCCTACATAAAATATTTTTTTTACAGTTTTCATAATATCTTTTGAACGCGAAGAGTTGGTCAGTAATTCGTCTTCCTCGCTCGCAAAAATGTCTTGTCACTGTTAGTTAAACTCTCTCAGACGAAAAATATTAAATTGGCTAATTAAATAAAAAGTTTTTAAAAAAGTATCAGAACTTACATTATCCACATAAATCAAAATATTAGAACTCGACCCAATTGTTCATATTAGTAGACTACAGAATGGTGTTCCTTTAAAAACGGAAATAATTTTGCATAACTAAGCTATGCTCGACAGACAGGGACTGTTTAGAACTAATAGTTCCACATGTTTATTCTCCCTTCAGCATGTAAGAAAAAAAAAAGCTATATGGGCATTACGCTTTCTCTAACTTACCCATTTGTGGGGTCACAACGAACATTTCTCTTTCAAGAAGTTAGAGTCAATGGTCTAAGCTGCAACAAAGTGGTCAGCTAAATTTTATATTGGAGGTCAAAGATTTCAGTCAAGTCAAAATTAGCAAGATCATTACTTATTTTTGCCACATATCGTTCCCGGGAATACCAAAAGTACGAAAGTCCTAAGGGTTCCTGGGAAAGAACCATGGCAAGCATATCAAGCCAATGGGAGACTTTGCACCTCAAAGGATGTAACATGGATCAGCTTCTCTCAGGGGCGTAGCTACCGCCGTATCAATGATACGGGGCTCCAAGCTAAAGGGGCCCCATTATGTGTAAGGATATAATCTATAATTCCAAAAGCCCCCCATATAGGACCCCCAAGGAATTTTGATACATGGCCTACTCAGGACTAGCTACACCAGTAGCTTCTCTATATGGTGGCTCGTCAGTGGCCACCGACATATGGTGCCAATATAAGATGGCCTCTATATGGTGGCCAATGACACACCGACTGTGAGTTCATGACTCCAACTTCCATTCGAAAAACGCGTTCTGAAAGATACAGATCAATAAAACTTCGACTTTCGAAAACCTAGAGAAATATCCGGAATTTATTGTCGTGTTTGTGTTGGATATAACACCGGAAGAAATAATTGATTATGTGAAAAAACTTGGATCATCGATACTACATACCAATTAAATAAGAAAAGTGGATTGATTGGAATAAAAGTTAATACGTATTGTTCGTACAACTATAAAATTTTAAGCTGAAGAACATTAATCCAAATCTCAGTTAAATTAAAATAATAGTAGTTAAAAGCATGTGAACTTTTTCTTGTGGCTTAAAATAACCTTTTACGACACCGCAATGAATCGAAACCTAAACATATGTTACAAATGTTCTGAGTATTTGGAATTTTTGTGATGTACAATAATGTGCAATATAATGGAAAACATTTCGTACAGATTTGTTTCGGAAAGTGATTCGTAAATTTCAAAAATGGAACACTTGAAGTAAAGTATTAAACTTTTCCGAAGAAATATTCCAAATTGAATTTACTTCCCTTTCTGGTTCACAAAGAATACCGATTTATTCACAACGAAAATTCCATCCAAATTGCGAAACTTAAAAGTTTTAGCATACCGATAAAAGTGGTTTTATTTGAAATTGTAGCGGACTAAATTTATCTTTTGATTATTTAAACTCAATATATATATATATGTTGTGAACTTTCTCAAAGGCAAGATAAGTAATCGGTTCAAACTTTTATACTAGAGAAGAAGAAAAAAGAAAACATTAATCTTTTTAAACTACAAACTTAATACAAAAACATTAGTTACCTTATTTGTGAAATATATGGAATGTTGCTTAAGATTTAAAATTTTCCGCTGCCATAAAAATTGATTAGTAATAGAAAAATTTTTAATATATAAAATGTTAATACTATGTATCACATTTATTACTTTTTGATGAGGCAATATATAAAGACAAAAAATAGTGATTTATAACAAGTAATTAATATATTAACAAGTAGAACTTTTTATTTTTATTTTAAACAAAAATGATCCATTTAAAATGACACTTGATCAAAAATTCTAGAATTCACAAGTGATATCTTTACTTCTAGCAAAATAACGTAATAATTTAGTACAGGGTGCCAAGTAATTAATGAAACATTTGAATTGTTTAGTAAAAAAATTTGAAAAGAGAGATCAAAGAAAAATATTTACTTCACGTATTACATTTATTCCGATTGAATGCATCATATTTTCGAAGTGCTTCCCATTGCTTGCAAAAATATGGCGAAGACTAAGATCAAAGTTGTCCAAAACAGAACAAACAATTAGCAGTTTGATGTTCGAAATTTCCGCAGAAATGGCTTGGTGGAGCATATCTTATGATTGCGAATAATTTTTGTACACATTGTTCTTCAAGTAGACTCACATAAACTAGTACAGGGGGTTCAAATCAATAGGCAAGCCAATAAATCACCTGTCCTGTTGCGTCAGTTCTTGGACTTTAGCAATAATCTCTGCTGTTATAACGATCTTTGGTGGTCCAGTATTTCCCTTTCGTATATCGTACATAGTTCCATGTTTTTCATATTTCCCTATTTTTTTATTTATTTTTTTTATTTAATTTATTTGCAAAACTCCTCATGCTTCACATTGCATAACATGAGGATTACAGACGTAAGTGGTAACACAATTATATCATTTAAAACAAATTTGGAAAAAAACATTTAAAACGAAAACAAAAAAAAAGGAAGAGTGGAAATACACAAATATAAACAAGGGGAGGTACCCCAATATCAAACTTTAAAAATCTTTACAGTAAACAAATTTTCTTAAGACATTTAGGCTTTCAGTACAATTGACCAACAAAGAAAAAACAGGTGGCCCGGAAATACTTAAACGTTTCAAATCCTTTTTAAAATTCTCTCTTTTACAGAAATATAGTTTACAATACAACAATACATGTTCCACAGTTTCAGCATCCTGACCACAAGAACAAATATCACTCCCAATTAAATTAAATCTAGATAAATAGCTCTTAAAATTTCCATGTCCTGTTGGAATCTGGGATAACTTGAAATCAGTAACAAATTTCTTACATTTAGTCGTTGATAAATGGTCGGAAAAAACCTTTTAGTCCACAAAGCTTTAGGCAAGGCCAAGAATTCGGTGTTCCAGGAGGAAACAGTTCTTTCCCAAGCTACATGCTTCCAGTGGGACAAAGATGTAGCTTGGGAAAGAACTGTTTCTTATATTTCCTATTCAAATCAGAAATTTCGAATCCCATACAAACTGTAAAACTTTCGTCCAACCTTGTGGCTGATGAACTATTCTGGAAAAAAGTTTTGACGATGAAGATCCTCTGTTCGATGGTCAAAATTCGCATTTTGCTGCGAACTTTTATTGAAAACTGCTTGCACTCGTTACGTAAATTGTAAAACGCATAGTGTTATGTACCCAAATGTCACGTCAAAATAACGTCTCTATAAACAGTTACTGAAGTTTCAAATCGCCGGTTAATTATTTGGAATCATGACAAAACATGGCATAAACAACACGATCGCATACAGTTAACTTAGATAATATAATAGCTACATATATCTATTTTTTTAAACAAGTAATATATATAAAAAAAATTAAGTCAATTACTACTTAGATCAACAAAGAAAAATTTTATTTTAGCTACTTTTTATTAAATAGTTACAATTAATATAAATGACAGAATCACAACATTAAGTGGTAATTAATTTTTATTAATTATCATTAAAGAATCATATTGTCATCCAAAACGATCGTGTATAAAAAATTTCAGTTCAACTGAATGCTTTAAAACGTGAGAAAAAAAAACGTTTTCAAGTTTTGACACAAGTCGCCAAAATGGTCGCTAAGTCTCCAGAAGTGATGCCAACTTGCCTGTATTTGAAGTTCTTTAAATAATCAATTTTGATTAATTATAATTAAATTATTGTATTGTCATCCAAAATAATCATGCACATAAAATTTCAGCTCAATTGAGCGCTTTAAAATGTATTTTATTAACGATTGAAAATTTCCCCAAGATGAATAAATAAATAAATATATATAGTGAGAGAGTGTGAGCTAATAGTAGGAATTGGAAAATAAATGCCTTATCAGGATAATTTAATATAATTTAATTTTTAGTCAAAAGAAAAAGCCTCATTTGAGTGTAAAAAGCAAATAAATCTCGTTTTGATATTTGCATAAGGAACATAAATATACAAATAACAAAACAAGACAAAAACATTAGAAAACACACGTATAGGGTAAAAAAAATATTGCCTTGCAAGATTAGTGAGGCTCTATATAATATTAAATAAATAAATTAAACTGCGACACTTGTAATTTCAACAAATTTTACGAAAATGGATAAAACTAACAGACATCTGGAAATAAAATTTTTTTTGCATTTCCAATACATACGTAATTTTACATATCCTGTATTTAAATAAAGATCTTTTACGGTCTTGCCAACTTAGCTCATCTGCAGCCTTCTATTGTTTCATATTCTCGCGCATATTTCGACCTATACTCATAGACAAAAAAATTAGCGAACCAAGAAGGAGTCGTCAAAATGAAACGAAATTTTTCATAGGTAATGACTACTTTGATTTTAGTAAATGATTAGAAAAAACAAAGAAAAAAAGAATAATTTATTTCAGAGAAGAAGGCAAAAGATTGGAGGATTTAATACCCAGTTGAACCCTTTCTAGCACGAATGCGTGGTGCGATACGATCGGGCATTGACGCATACAAGTTCTGTATGATGTCCTGAGACATTTAATTCCATATTTGCTGTAACCTTGCCTCTAGTTCATTCAAACTCGTGGGATGCCCAACTTACTGTATCAACTGTTCCCATATATGCTCGATTGGAGACAAACCTGGGGATCGGGCAGGCAAACAAAGGATAGTAACAGTGCGGAAACAGTCTTGTGATACCCTTGCCATGTGAGGCCGATTATTGTCTTGTTAAAAAATGGTTTCTGGGAGCCGTTGCATGAGTGGCAACACATGTGGTTGCAGGATGTCATGGACATACCGCTGGGCTGTCATGGTGCCACGGATCAATACTACGGGTGACCGTGTATTGTAGGAAATGACACTCCATACAATCACACCAGCTGTGGGAGCGGTGTGTTGCTGTAAAGCAACGGCAGGATTAAGGCGTTCAACATGGGGTCTCCACACACGTTGTCATAGCTGCTGAGATTGAATCTGGATTCGTCACTAAAGACGACCTGGTTCCATTCCGCGACAGTCCAGTTTTCTCGCTCGCGGCACCACTCCAAACGGCGGCGTCGATGGGAGGGCGTTAAGGGCAGCACACGTAATGGGCTCCACGATCCCTAATGTCCTCCAGCCAGGTGCCTTCCTATGGTTCGAGAAGGCACAAGGACCCATATTGAAGGTACTACATGATCTTGGATGGCGGACGATGAAGCAGTTAGCTGTACGCGTGCATTTCTTACGATGGCGGTCTCATCTACGACTTGTTTGTTGAGAGTGTCCTGAGCCTGGTTTTCGTGTAAATGACATCTCTTGGATCCACTGGTCCCAACACCTCCTCACAACACAATCATAGCATCTTAATTCAAGAGCTACTCGCCTAGCTGACCACCCAGCTTCCATCATGTCGATGCTTCTTCCAATCTCAAACTGCGGCAGCTGCTCATATTGTTTTCGAAAACAGCGTAATGTCATGTTTACCTCAGCTCTTTCTTTGTAAACGATTCAGTATACTCAATCATGCTTTGGTTACATGTTTCATACTCCACGAAGAACGACATTAAATGCCCTTTACTGGCTATACGTAATGCGCAATCACGCTGTATTTCTAACCATATGCATATCTCCTCGACATGTACTTTCATGCTAAGTTTCGTTACGATCCCGCAATTATTTCTTGGTGTGCTAATTTTTTGTCCATGAGTGTATATGTCAAATGGCAAAAGTGGCAGCACTTCATTATAATGCTATATCCGTCGTTCGTATCTTGGACTAGAACGACCATTATATACAGTCATGACTCATTTATAGAAAGACGATTATGCAGCGAGTTGACTCGTGGCAAGGTTTGTGAGTGAGAGAGTGAATATTAACATTGCCCCTTTCACAATTACTCAAGGGCCTTTGGCAACAGACCTCGTCATTTTGAACTATGGTCAAGTGACGAGGATGACACCTGAGCTAGCACCCCTCTCCCTAATTCCTCACCACACTAATAGAATGATGTTTGACCCTCGACATGTTTTACGTAAATTGGCCCCCACTACACAGCGGTTCTTCAGCGGTACTGAATTCGAACTCAAGACATGCCAGCCACGACTGCGTTACTTTGACTGCTAGGTTATGGCGATCAGACAAGATTTGTGAGATTGTAAATCAAGCAAATTTATTTGTTACGGGTTTCTGAACATACTTTAGATAACTATATACTGTCTATACTTAAAAAGGTTGTAAGTGGGATCTACTTTTCAGGCATTAAGAAGTTATCTCATATAGATGGCACTGCAGTTTACGTTTATAACTAATGAAATATTAACTTTATTTCTGGAGACTTTGTATGAATAATCCATTCGCATTTACGCGTATAGTAGCATATAAAAACGCCAAAACAGGGGTCTTATTAATTTTTTTTTTCGTTTAACAGATAATCAAGAATAAATTTTAGTCTGAAGATTCTAATTAACGGTACGTTTATTTATATTTCCTCTGACTTTCTAATTTTTGGTCTTCATTTTCAAATGTACGTCATATTTAAATTGATTTTTGAGCTTCCATTTACCTTTACATTATCGTTTGCCGATTTCCTTATTTTACACAGAAATTCATATATTTCAGCTCAATAATACAGAAATGTGAAAGGGGAACATTAGAGCTTTAAAATATATATAATACTGCTTGAGTGTTTATTAACATTTTTCGACGTACTGATCAACGGAAAACATCATACAGACGAAGGGATGTCACATATTCGTCCTCCCCAAATGTCACCAGCAGCCAGATGATGCACTAGTGACTCGCGTTTCGACCAGTTCTACAGGATTGTCTGTCCCCAAGTTAAAATATATTGAATCACCTACCGTCTAAAAAGGGGGTTTGAACCCAATGGCTGTATGACACACCCATCGTGAAAAGGTTAATGTTGCAGTCTTAAGGCAACACGAGAGCTATTCGCAACGGATCTCGTAATTTTGAGCCGCAGTCCAGTGACGAGTACTATCGACTCTTGATTCTTCCACTTTTCACCTTACACAACACGCCAAAGGAATGAAGTTGAGCTACGGCAGGTTTAACGTGCAGCAGCCTCTCCACAGGGTGAGCTTTCAGTGGTATTATAGTCTCGAATCATTGACTTGACAATGTTGGCCACCGAGCTCATGACTATGATAACAAGAGTACCTGGGCTAACACATCTGATCCTTCAGCTTATTCCTACGTGTGAGCTTGCAAATTTATTTATTCCAATAGATTTCGAATTTTTATTAGTAATAAAGGTGTGTATTACATTTAATTTCATCTATCACTCTTTGCCTAAAAACTCAGTTTATCTTTACTCGACTACTCAAAAGTAAGAAAAAATAGAAACTGCAATGTATAAATCGCATTCACTTTAAATACATCTCCTTAAACATTATGAAAAGAAAGTGGAATCCCTCCAAAAAGAACAAAACAAGTAATATAAAAAAAAATTATGTGAATTCCTACTTGGACAACAAAGAAAAATTTTACTTTAGCTACTTTTTATTAAATAGTTACAATTAAAATATAAATATGTATATACATACGACAAAATCACGAAATTAAGTGATAATTAATTTTTATTAATTATCATTAAGGTATCGTATTGTCATCCAAAACAATCGTGTATATAAAATTTCAGTTCAACTGAATGCTTTAAAAAGTGAGAAAAAAAAACCTTTTCAAGTTTTGACACAAGTCGCCAAAATGGTCGCCAACGTGGTTGTATTGTGTATTTTGGCTGTATTTAAATAATAAGTTTTAATCAATTAATTTTTATTATAATTATAATTGAATTATTATACTGCCATCCAAAATAATCATGCTTATAAAATTTCAGCTCAATTGAGCGCTTTAAAGTGTATTTTATTAACGATTGAAAATTTCACCAAATAAATAAATATATAGAGTATGAGATAATAGTAGGCATTGAAAAAGAGTAGGAAAGAATTAATCAAAATGGAACAGAGCGAAAATAAGAACGAACCTCGTACATTTTTTTCTTCTTTTTTTCGTAGTGTTAAACACATTAATATATCTTCTATAAATATTCTTAGCTAAGAGACACATTATCATAATTAAATTATCATAAACATTTTTTAACCATATAGAATACAAAAATATGTACAGTAGCATGTACTATATAGAATTAGACATTATTATATTAATGATCAAACAGCAATGATTCCCTTGACAAGAATGATTTATATTCATTTGCACTGGA
>BMAV01005546.1:184150-209188 GCA_019973955.1 Trichonephila inaurata madagascariensis | reverse complement strand
GGGTGTTCACCCCTCAATGTAATTCCGTCAAATGGCCAGTCAATTCGAAGAAATCAGCCTTCGAAATTCATGCTAAGCTTTTATACAATTAAATTTTAATTTTCCGCAACGAGTTCGTAGCTTGATTGGTAAATCGTCTGCTTTCTATGCTGGAGGTTAGGGTTCGATTCCACGCGATCAACTTTTTTTCTTCAATTCATTTAATTATTCTTTTAAATTAAATAAATTTATTTATAAAAGGTTTATTAAATATTAAATGATATTTTTTGTAATTATTTTGTATTTTATAAAATAAAAAAAATTTAAAATATTAAACGTAAATTTTTTACTGGTAAAATTATTAAAAATTATTATTAATTAAAAATATTAAAAATAGTAATTAAATAAAATATTTAAAATAATTATTAATGAAAATTATTAATAATTAAAATTAGTAAATTAATTATTATTTTTTAAAATTAACTAATCACTATTTATACTAATTAATTAATTAATCACTATTTATTATAGTTAATTAATTATTATGAAGCATTAGTATTAATAAGAAATATTATTAATTTATTATTAAAATTATGATTTATTATTGAAATTATTATTAATTTATTATAGAAATTAATTAATTAAATTTTTTAAACTTATTTAAATAAACTTTTTGAAATTAAATAAATTTATTTGAAAAGAACTTATTAAATATTTAATAAAATTGTAAAATAATTAATTTAATAACATATAAAAAAAAGACATATTTTTTATTATATTAATTATAAAATAATTAATTTCATAATAATAATATACTTTATAAATTATTTTATATTACATATAATATTTTATTTCTAGTATATTGTATTTCACATTATAAAACTATTTGAAACTAATTTTTTTTGTAATATATCATTTAATATTTATTATATATTTTATATTTTATTATAAATATTGCTTATTAATAAAAAAATATTTATAAAATTTAATATAATTATTGATATAATCAAAGTAATTTTTTTATTTTATAAAATACAAAATAATTACAAAAAATATCATTTAATATTTAATAAACCTTTCATTAATAAATTTATTTAATTTAAAAAAATAATTAAATGAATTGAAGAAAAAAAGTTGATCGCGGGGAATCGAACCCTAACCTCCAGCATAGAAAGCAGACGATTTACCAATCAAGCTACGAACTCGTTGCGGAAAATTAAAATTTAATTGTATAAAAGCTTAGCATGAATTTCGAAGGCTGATTTCTTCGAATTGACTGGCCATTCGACGGAATTACATTGAGGGGTGAACACCCTAAAAGAGTTCTACTATTACACCAAGTCTCGATCCCAAATGAATTTCCTTAGCCGTGCCCTCCCCTTGTTAGATTAGACTACATGTATGCAATTGTTTTAAGGAATTTTGACAAAAAAATATTTAAATACAATATTTTGGCAAAAATTTAACTTAGAATAATCTTTTTTTCAAAATGTTCTTCTTTTGTGAAAAATGCTTCTATTATAATAATATTTTGCTCTTTAAAAAGGCTCAACTATGAGTTTCGAATCATTCACATTATTTTCAGAGTTACAACCCATTGAAATAATTATCGGCGTTTTTTTCTTAAAATTTTTCCCCTCTGTTGTCGTAAAATATGGATAAACCCACTTATAAGTTATATAATTCAAAAGTCCTAGTTGAGCCTCTGTAGAGAGGTCTGAGCATTTTTCACAAAAGGAGAACATTTTGAAAAAAAATGATTCTAAGTTAATTCTTTGCCAAAATATTTAATTTAAATAATTTTTTTTGTCAAAATGTCCTTAAAACAATTGTATACATGTATTCTAATTTAAGTGACACTAAATATCATGAAATATATCCATTTATGCACTTTTGCAAAATCACGGCTCCTAACGTAGTCGGATACCTTAAGGACTGTTTTAAATGTCCTCATATTTCATGAAATTAAGTAGAATTTTTAATACTTAAGTCTTTATGTGAGGCCCACTATATTAATATATATTTTATCACAAGAATTGTGACTAGTATTTTTAAAAAAACTAAATAGAAATTATTTATATTCACGTAAAAATAATTAAAAATAATACCAAAAACAAAAAAAAACTATAAGAAAATCCGTATGATTGACGGTGATAGATAAAAAAAATTCGCCCATATCGTGAGTTGAAAAAAATCGCCAAATACCACCATGTGATCCTCTCACTGGGTTGAGATCAAGTGAAAATGTCAAGGCAGCCCACCTCAAAAATCCCAACACAGCATTATCTACAGGCATTCACAGAAATCATCCCCGTCTGAGAGGCGGATATTCCGGGCAGAGGATTAAAAAACCCTGTTATTGTAAACATTGTTAGAAAGGTTACATTATATCTTCGTTTAGAAGTGTAATGTACAAAATATTTCTCTCTTTTTCTAAAACATGTCATGATTTATTATTTCCCTCCCACGTTATGATATGGATTCATATCTATAATGGAATTTTATTTTGTCGTCAATCTTCAATGTAATCTTTAATGCAATTAATCTCTTTAATACTATATTCATTTTTAAAAAAAAACTTATTTTAATTGTTTCTCCAGAAGAAACAATTTTACAGTTCATGATATTCTATTCCCATTGTAGAATAAAAGAAAAGTAAATGAATATTTTTTACGCTCAGTTTCTTGAATTATTTAATCGCTTTTAGGTTTTATTAAAAATCCATTTATACTCTTCGCAGAAATAATCTTACTTTGTATTCGTTGCTTAGAATCATTTCCTTTTAAAAAATCATTATTCTGAACTCTTCTTAAAAACGAACCGACTGCGTTTTTTTTTCAGTCTTTCCATTAGATGTTTTATGGAAAGAAACACTTCAGTTCACTTTAATAAAAATGAGAACCAAGCACGTTTTAAATATCTAAAAACTTTCTCGTTCATTTTTTTAAAAAAAAATATTTTAATAAATAATCTACCTCGTTTTAGTCGACATTATATTAAATTTATCACCGGTAGGATCAAATAAATCTTTTTTTTTTATTTAGAGAATGCTTTATTTATTTATTTTTTTAATTTCACGGTATTTAGTTTGAATAAAAACGAAAATTATTTTCTTTTGAGAAAATAATCTACGCAATAAATATAGAATCAAATTTTATCATGCTTAGAAACTTACAAGATAACGCACAAAACTTCAATGAAAAAACACGTACTTAAGATGTACAAGAAGAATTACATATGTTATTTAGTTTTTCCCATTTTCTTAAAATAAATTGCTACTAAAATATTCAACATTTATAAAACTTGAGATGATACTTTTCGTCGAATTTCAATAATATGCACAGATAAAAATATAAATGAATAAAATCATTTAAATGAAATATCGCAGAATAAATTACTACTTAAAATATAAGACCCTTGCACTTGTTTTATTTAGCAAAATTTCGAGAATTAGATACATCAGTAAATACGTAGCCTGGGGTTACATGGACAATTTCTGACCAGCAGGTGACCCCAATTTTCGATTGCTCATGGGTCGTAAGCTCATGACTGACACAGTCAAGACGTGGGTTCTATCTTTGTTCAATTGAAGACCTGCCATGCAGAGGAACAGATGTACGTTAAATCTGGCAAGGCTCAATTTAGTCACGTTGGCATGATGTGGAAGTTTAAAGACGGTGTCGCAACTCCTGTGCCGTCTTCATCACTTGACCAACGTTCAAAATCTCGAGCTTTGCAGACAAGCGTTTCTCAAACTGTGGGGAGCATCCCCCCCCCGGGGTGGGGTATGATATTTATGATAACTCTACGAGGGAGGTGTGAGCCTATTGGAAAGTCGAAAACAAATGAATATTTAAAAAAAAATTATTAATTTACTTAAAGTAAACAAATAAAATGCATTCTGGCGTAATAAAAAATAGAATACACATTTACACTGATATAATACACTTATAAATGTATCAGTACTGCACAATGTATTTTATATTTAATTTAATAGTACTAAATTGAGAGAACAACATTAATAATTACCGATGACCCCATGGGCGTCATATAAAAAATTGCGTACAAAAATTGACACTAGTCCTTATAATTTGTACGGTTTATAATTATTCCATTAACTGCTGAATCAAAATTACGCGATTCTTTCCCCAATGCCCCCATTTTCCACGTAGCAGCGCGTATGCAATGTATTGGAGGGGAGGGGAGGTGAAATGAAAGAAATATGCAAATTCCTTTCAAACACTGTAAAGGTATTTTTACTTCATTCTGAAGTCTTCGAAATAATTTTATTGATAGCAGTGCACAGAAAATATCGGACTTCGGAAAGACGTGGATAAACGTCCGGGTCAATTAACGCTTTGGCTGAGCGAGACGTTTATATACGCCGATGACACTTAAGAGGTTAAAGTCATATTGTAGCGTTAGTGTCAAAGTGTATTATTGAATTAAATACATTGTGTTATTGTATGGAGGGGTGAGGGGTGAGATAGAAAATTATGAACGAATATTGGGTCGTAAATATTGAACCTTTGAGAAGCAATACCATAGACAATCGTTCTCGTGTTGTTTAACAATGCGCCGTAAATTCAAATCAAATTCTAATAAGGAATGTATGTAATAAGTTGAAGAATTCGGTATCATCGAAGTCAATTTGATATGTAGATGCAGCGCCCAAAAAAGAGTAGAGTAGAAAAATAAAATGTCACACTGTGCCGAAGATGCTACGGAAAAATATCAACCGCGAATTCAGGAGTTCCTTAAAATAATTATATTCAATGTTTATAACGAGATAAAAAGAAAAAAAAATAATAATAGAGAAAGTGCTAGAAGGCACCAACATTCCCTCACCCTTATTTTTTTGTCTGGTGTTTTCTACAATTACAGCATAACTCGATTTTAAAAGCAATAATTCAGACATATAAGCAGACCATTTTCAGCCTCGCAGTCTATATCTTTATGTACGAGGGGTGATCAGAAAAAAAAGTTACAAATCGAATAAAGAAATATTTTATAATAATAGACAGAAAATACAAAGGGGAATTAAGTTGCATAGGTGCCTCTCACATTTCGACATAATCGCCAAGTCTATTTAGGCATTTTTCAGAACGAAGAACCAACTTGTTTAACCCGTCTTGGTAGAAATCATGTCCCTGTCCATTGAGGTAGGTCTCGGCGGATGATTTCACAGCACTGGTTTGGAATATCGCAGCACATCAGAAATGATATGTCGCACGCTACCATAGCTCAGTCTCAGCTCTGACAAGATTTCACTTAGAATTATTTTTTGAATTCGTGCCGAGGAGATTTCTGTCGTCGAAGAACTTGGCCGGTCGCTCCCTGTCATATTGCGCATTTCGACATCCTGTCTGCCTGATTGAAAAGTTTGACACAATATTGCTACGTATTGTCTGCTCATTGCAGATGAGGACACATTCTTTGCCTATAAAAATTGAATCGGCTCACACTTCATGAACCATCTTTGAATTTTCACTACCTACACGCAAACCAGCTGTAAGACAAGTAGCGTCATTTGTCTCCATTCTGGAGAGAGAAAAACAATTCTCCACAAGATGTCGGTTCCAAATGCTGCAGCTTGTAACCATTTATTTATTTATTTTCTTTTTTTTTATCATCCCTCGTATCAAGATACAGAATATCAAGGAAAGAAAAAAAATGAAGCCTAGTTTTTTTTTTTTTCTTTTCATTTATCCCAATTGAAAATGTTTATCATTCTGTATCAGAAAGACTTACGTACCGATCGCTGAAGTAAAATAATTTCCAGATACATGAAATTTAAATATTTTAACTGTGACATTCTAATTTAGGAAATTCGAAATTTCGCTCACCTGCAACGAACTTTCATGAACTTAAAACAAACAAACAAAAAACGTAAGAAAAAAGAATCATAAAGTGAAGCCATAAAAACGGTTCTTTTAAACTAAAAACACACAGAAAATCTTTTAATCGAATATTGTAAATCTTCTCTTAACAAGGGAAATGCAACCAAACATATGGAAATTGTTTTGAGAAATTGCTAAGTTACTGAGAATGTTAAAGTCCAATTTCGAATAATTTTCGAAAGGTAGAACAAAATACGTTTTGGGTATGTAATTATTTAAACTACTCTGTCGATGAGAGAAAATCCTGCACTTTTCTCGAACGTAAACTTGTTCTATCATGATGATAAGAAAGAGATACAGGATGGTTCAAACATTCCTTTTTCAAAATAACATAAAAAGAGACAAAAAATTTTTTAAAAAAATCTTTATTTTGCTTAAGAAAGAGCGAGAGAGAGAAGTATAACCTGCCCAAGCAAATGAAGATCTATCTGATACCGAAATTCTTTTTGTCTAACTTTAACGTGGAGTTAAAAAAATTAACTTTAACCTCAGTTAACTGAACTTTTGTCTAACAACGCCCCTTGCAGTAGTAAAATGTGTATATTCTGTCCATTTAAAAATCGCAGAATGGCAAAGTACGTATGCAACTACTGCAACAAGGTTATTTGTGAAGAGAGAATTCACTTTAATCACCTTTCCTCCTTTTAATTGAAAACTGATATACTTCTCTAAGATAATTCATTTGTTTGAAATAAATAGAAGAACTAAAAATATATTTGACATATGTAAAATATTCTTAATCCATGGTGGCTCAAATCATTAGTACCTCTTAATCCTCAACTATGAGGATGAACCTGTTCGCTTTCACGTCATGCCCTACTAAGGACTTCAAATTTCGTTAGATTTAACGTGACGTTTAAAATACGATGCTGAAAGTCTTATAAAACATTACAAAGATTAAAAACTATTTAGCACAATGGAATAAGGGCTCAGTTATTGTTTCGTTAAGAGAAGAAATAGAATTTTCAAGAACACTTTCTCATGAAGAAACCCATTTTATCTAAAATATTTATTAGGTAAAAGAAATAAAACATTCCCTAAACATTTCGTGTTTTTGTTTTCCTCCAAAATGGAAGAATAATATGCATTTTGTAAGTTCAGAGTATAGAACAAAATTAAAAAAATTAACACAACACAATGTGAATATTAGTTTTTTTTCCAAAATTTAGAAGTATGTCGTATTTCATGCAAAAGATATGAGCACAGGAAGCTTAATCCCTGTTCAAGAAAGTTCAATAGCAGCTTCACAATTGTTCCTCGATGGGTCCAAACATTTAAAACAAACAAAACACACACACATGAACACACACAGATAAAAATTCTGTTATGATGGCATTTCCAATAATTCGATTTATCTATGATTTGAACTAAAGATAACTGTTCATGTAATTAACTCTAAATATGGTAAAATAACATGTTGGAAAACACAATAAAAATATCGTTTCAGCTTTTCTACTATAAATATGATAGTTACTAGGAATTATGAAGCTTAAAAAACCGTTGCCCGGGCCATACGATGCTTCCATTTATTTATATATGAATATACATTATTGTAATTAACATAATATATACTCATGAATACATACATATATATATATATATATATATATATATAAATCATTTACCAAATTGCCATTATTCTAACAGAAAGCTCAAGTATAAGTGGAAGTATAGCAAGGTAGCATAGGTGAAAGTTGAATGGCCACCGTAATAAAATAGGAATTAGAAGAAAAATTGCCGCACAGCCTGTATAGTGGATAGGACCCTTGGTTTGTAACCGAGTGAGCTCGGATTCGAATCCCGAATAAAGCATGATTATGTCTTCTTCAAGGAAGAGAAGTCGAACTTTCACTTGCAATGTATTCCCGTCTCGAAAGAAAAGCAGCTCACCCCTTCTCTTATACACTGGGATCACCATTTTTAATAAATGTCTATATTCTTCTGTTTGTATTGTATGTTTCTGTTCTTCCACTTGTGTATTTCATGTGTATCATAGGATAAAAAATACACGACAACAACAAGAAAAAAGATTGTTTTAAGAAACAAAATTATAGGGTTAAACGTAGATTTACAGTCCACCGACATATATCAGAAACTCTTATTAACTAAATACCTATATATATATATATATGAGTATGTGTGTGTGTATTCTGAGCATTTTTTTTTAACTTTTTGAATTTTTAAACAGCTTTGCACAAATTGTGTGTTCATTCCTAATACTATATAAATGAAAAATGTATTTTAATGTTTTCACTAAATTCTCTATAACATTAGTGTATTTATGCATATTAAGTCTTTGTTTAGTTTAATAAAGGCCGAATCTGTTTTCAGTTAATAATTTTATTATTCAAAGCATGCATAATATTTATAATGACTCAAGTTACAATGGCATTTTTTCCCTAAATCATAAAATTCCCTTCAGACTTAATTTTAAATCGAAGTACAGAAGAAGTTATTTTCAGCTTCTCTGGAAAATTTTTTAAATTTCTGGAAATCCCCAGATTTTTTTTAAATCAATCGTCAAATAAATAAAAAAAAATCATTCATAAAACGCCATTGCTTGTTATCAGAAAATATAGAAACATCACAATCAAACCAGTACTATAAAAATGCTAATCAAGACGATTTCTATGCGTCATGTAATCGAGTTAGGATAAAAAAAAAGGCTAAACAAAAACGTTATTGGTTGAGTAAAGTATCAATTTATTGTCTTCCGTGTATTAGGTAAAAAAATGTTCTGACAAAGAAGCTTACGTCAGAGAAATGTGTCAGGCAAAGAAGCTTATGTGCGTAACAAAACAGAAAAACAACCAAATGATTCAAGACTTAGGTTCCAGTGGGATAAAACAAACAATCTGTTAAATTCCTTTTTATGTACAAAAGTGTTTTTTATCAATAGGAAAAAAAAATAAATAGTTAATGGATGCTTAAAATAATTTTCCTTTTTTGTAAATTTTTTCAATACACAAATAAAAAATAATTAATTTCTTCTAAAGTTTCAAATTAGAATTATTATTTTTTTCAGAAAAATTGACAAAAAAACTTTGCTGTACTTTCATATGTATGGAAATTAAAAACCAGACTTTTATAAAGCAATGTTAATTATACGTCTATTTGCACAATTGCGCAAACAAATATTGGTTTAAAAAAGTAGACAGTATAAATTTGCGTAATATTTCTGAAATCGGAAACGTTTAACTAGGGAAATATTATTGCTTATAATCTTCATAAGCAATTAATTGAACTCGAATAAATCTATTAAACGTTGTTTTTTGAAAATGAATTTCTCATTTCTTATTATAAAAACTACGCTTTTTTCTTCTCATTCTCACGTAAACACATTTCATTTTTACTTTCTGAATTTTCTAAGAACAAGCAAATTACTTTTAATACTTACATGTTGTTCTTTTTCAAGTTCACAGGATATTTTTAGAACACTTCAGTCTTCGCAAATAACAATTAAATTTGTTTGTTTGTTTTTTTACCTCAAAAAAATACAATGAAGTTTACTGTCTATGCTAATATTTATTTCATATTAGTTGTCTACTAGACCAGTATTCGCCAACTTTTTTTATCGCCGCGGACTGGTCAACGTTAGATAATTTTACCGCGGCCCGCTTGTGACTAGCTCACGCGTCTTTTCTTTAACATGACCTCTGGGTTCTTTGGGGGCCAAGATTAACAGCAACTCCTTTCCAACCAAAACCCAAGAAACGAAATGTAAAGAAGAAATGCAAATAAGATAGCTCTTAAATAACAGAAGTTTTAGTAAGTCAAACGGCAATTTGGGGAATGTTATGCGTGAAAGAGATACAAGCGTGAATTGACAGCCAATTGTGAAGTTACCTTGAAGATTAAGCCATTATGTCAAGGTGCATACCATTGTACGCGCGCCCAGACGCCTCTTCATAAGATTGAAACTAAAATTGGATTAAGGTAGGATTGATTATTTGGTATTAGGACTTGAAATATTATTAGAAGTGAGCTTAGGCGATTTATGTATTGATAGTGGTCCAAGTTACGCGATTCGGTTTAACTATTACTGTGTGTTTGTTCATTGTAGATTCTCGCATAAATAACACTATCTAAATTGTTAGACACTTGTTTCATTCTTAATAAAGTCATATTAAGAATTTAAAAGTGTCTTTTCCTTTTGTAAACCCTACACCCAGAGAAACGGTCACCTTAGGGGGGGGGGGTGGTTTCACACGCTGCAGGGGAGGACGTCGATTGTTTAAATTTGAAATTTTTTTGTTTTAATAATTTTATTTGAATTGTATTTAAACGTGCCTTCAGAATAAAATATAACGACCCCAAAAAGGAATATAAATCGATTTATCAAGGAATATAAAGTAATTTTCATAAAAAGTAGCCCAAACCCAAGGAAAATATGCTGCAGTAAATAAAATAGAAATAATTTAATGTTTCTTGTGAGGACTAGTAGTATTTGATCCACTGACTGGGGGTTGGAGACCATTGTACTATACTGTTTGTTTATAGGAAAAAAATTCAATGTACAATTTTTTTTTATGGTTTGTTTGTTAATATGGAAATTCGAAGCAAAACAAGTGCTATGGGTGGCGGATCTTGTTACCTGTAATAATGTTCAAGTGATGTGGGTGACACCTAAACACCTATTCGTTCCATTTCCGCACCGAGACACCGTGAGGACATGGAGCCTCGACGTATTAAACGCAAAAAATTTCCTCCAGACAGTGAATTTTTAAGTGCATCAAGACTCGAAGCCACGACGATACAGCGGCGGAAACGATTTAATGACTATATTCCTTTGTTTTTCACGGCCTAATAAAAATATAAAGTAAACATAAGGCTATATGTTTCAATCCCTATAAATAATTTTGCATGGAAGATATTAGTAGCCATGAGGAAACGATTAATGTTGTGTGTACGTGTATATTGTTTCACTTTATTAAATCGAACGAGGATAACAAATTGAAACATTTTTTTATGGTATTAATTAAGAAATTCGGTATCAACTTTTCAAGTGCATTAGAAGCCGTGGTAGACTAGTCGTCAAGTCATGAACTTGTGGCCGACGTGTAAAGAATGTGAAAGTAGTGCTTCTAAAAATCCGCAGAGTAGAGAGGCTGATGTACGTAAAATCTGTCACCACTCAAACTTACTCACGAAGGTGTGGTGTGGAAGTTCAGAGTGGAGAGGTCCAGCTGAAGTTTCGTCCTGGTCACTTGACCATGGCTCAAAATTACGAGGTTCGTTTTCAAAAGCCCCCGAGTAGTTGAATAGAGTGACATTAATACTCACTCGCTCACTCATTCATTCAAGTGTATCAACAACAATGTCCAAAGTATTTGATATTTTGATAGAAAGCGCGAGGTTTAAATTTGGTACTTTTTTAACCATATTTCGATTTTTCTTAACATATATTTAATTTTTTAAAGAAAAAAAAATCTTTTTTTTAAAAAAATCTGAATCTTTATATAGTTATACAATATTATAGAAACAACAAAGATGTTTAAATTTTTATCAAGAGTGCCCTTTCACTTGCTTTTATGTAAATTTTTGTCTGAATTTCACAAAATGAAAAAAATTAGCTGCTCTTTGAATCAAATGAATATTTCATAACGCTACCAAATAATGGATATTAATTTTACTATTACATGCATGTTAAGATAGAAGATACTTAATTCATAAATACAGAGGATTCTCTACCAGACCAATAAACTTGCAAGGGGGGAAGGAGGTACGGAGATGACTCGGAATCACATAAGAATGCAGGATCGCAAATGTCTTAGTTGCGAGCTATGGTGAAAACTGAGTGAATGAGAGAATATTAACGTCGCCCTGTTCAGCAACACGAGGGTGTTTGGCGACGGACCATGTAACTTTGAACCATTGTCAAGGGACGAGGACGACACCTGAGCTGGCAGAGATGCAGTATAGATGTAGATAAATAGACCATTATAGATGCCGACCTTAAAAGTAGCATGATCATTTGTAAGGTTTATAATTAAGGTTGCATTGTAGATTTAGCGTCAAAGTGCATTATTAATGCATTCAATACATCGTTATTGTAAGGGTGAAGGGGGGCGGGTTGATGAAAACTATAATTGGAATTTAGGTCGCAATTATTGAAAGTTTGAAAAGCACTGCTCTACATTAAAAAATGTCTTGGTTGAAAAGTTGGATACAAGTTGCTTCAAAACCTCAAAAACATAGGGAGGAGGTACCATGGCAACCCCATATTAAATCCTTCAAATGTACTATTTTCTTACAAAGTCTTTGAACTTTCATGCTTTTATAAATTGTGATCACAAGCGAGTACCATAAAATTTCGTTATCATGTTTGAGTAACACGTTTAAACATTTTCATACCAAATTTCACTTGAATCTGCTTAACAGTTCTTGAAAAATTCTAAAAATGTGTTAGTTCTGTAAATTTTATAACTTTTTTTTCGAAAAAAATTAAATAAATTTTGTTTATATATAAATTTAATTATGTAATTATGTTTCTATTTACATAACAACCTGCTAAAAAAAGGGAAAAAAAAACCTTCGTTTTGCCTTGAATGCAACGAACTGTGTATTTAAGATAACTTATACATAAAGGAAAGAATTAGCAGCAACACACACACAGAAAAATATATTAACTTGACAAAAAATAAAATAATGCCCAGTTCAGGAATTGTGACACAATTTTCCTAGACAACCGGAGGAATTCTAAAAAAAAATAGGAAGCAGAAAACGAATGGAAACACAAGACGAGAAAAAAAAAAGCGAGATATTTATCTTCGTGTAATCAAGCTTTTGTAAGAGTGAAATCCAGGGAAGAAGAACAACTGGAAGGCCTTGGGGCGCGGAACACAACAAAGAGCTAACGAAGATGGAGTAAAACGGTGTCCAAAAAAAGCAAGAGGGAAAAATCCTTTTTTTGTATGAATCTTCTCTGGCACGGTATTTCAGTTATTTATATGTAAAATAGGAAAAGCCAGAAACTTTTTCAGTGAATTCGGACTGTTTTGAGAAAGCTGCTTTCAGGAATTACAAAATTCAATCTTGTAAGGGGACATGGTACGATTTATAAAAAATTTGTCAGTCCAATGATTTTCATAACGTTTTGGTTGCCTGTTATGTGTATGTATGATGTAAAACAGATTTTGCACTCAAAGTTTCATAAAAAGCTCACCATGTAATTTTATAAAGGAAAAACTTGAAACTTATGAAGTGATTTTAAAATGCTACTCCTCCTACAAAAATTAACGTACATATATGAAATTTGATTTACAAGCACGTTAAAATATGTATAAAAAAAGTTGGTATGGGTTTTGTGATAACATGATTGGTATTTGTATAGTAATTTTCTTATGAATGCTTATTGTGTAAATTCTAAATTCAATTATTTTTCAAAAAAAAAAAAGTATTGCTTTGATTGAAAAATGCATACTAACTTTTGTTCCATGTACTTTTAGCAACAAGTGAGAAAAAGGTTTCCGTATTAAGTGCAATAGAAAAAAAGCATTAGCATTTTAAATGAAGATAAACTAGTTATTTTATCTTTCCGAGATAAGTCAGTTTAAAGTTTTGATTTGCCGCTGGAATGTGAATAAAAACATTCGTAAAAGTTATCATAGCTGCGTTTTTTAAACATAGACCTTTCAAATTTTGTGAGTTTGTAGAAAAGTATATAAAAAATAATTCAGACTAAAAAAAAATTAGATTTGATTTTTTTACCGATTTTTGTCATTTGAATCGTACTGTGTTCCCTTAATTGTGTATTATGTAGTAAGAAAGGGCAGATATAGACAATCAATATTCCTTTCAGTAAAGAGTTTTAACAAATCCTTTCTTTTTAAAGAATCTTCTTTCTGAGAATTAATAAAACCTTTCGAAAAGGAAAATTTCAGTTAATAATTTTAAATACGCTGTTTCAAAAATGTCATCGGTGGATTATTTTTTATTCATCGTGTTGTAGTAAAGGATTTGGGACAATATTCTGCTAAGTAATTTAAATTTCTTTTCTTTTAAACCATTTTGACAAATGTCTTTAAAAGGGATTATTAAACAGAGCATTATTTCTTTTAGTAAATTTAAACGTTGTTAATAATCTAAAGAAGGGTTGGTTGGTATTTCGTCGGAAAAAAAGGCATGTTTTTGTTCAAAAATTTAACAAGGAGTTCCTTATACTCTTAACTGCTTCTTGAACCTTACATTTTCCATCAAAGGCCCCGAAGGCCAAATAATAAAACTATATTTCTATTTTTAGACGTGGAAGGTATAAAAATTATCTATATATGTGTTAACTCTAAATACATTTTTCTCTTTTAACTTTTAAACAGCAATCCACGTTCTTGAACAAGTGAACAGAATATTGTCTTGCTGTCATTGTCTGATAACACATGGTAAGGTAAATCTTAGGCAATGGGTAGTTTCAGATTTCAGCCGCAGTGCGAAGAAACACTAGGGATAATGGTGATAGACATCACAATTCTGAGCAACGGCCTAGTGACGAGGACGACGCCTGATTACCGCAATCGTCGTCTCCGAACTTCCAAATCACATCAACCGTAGACCGTCGAGCATCAACAGATTCAACGTGTATTAGCCTCTCTACACGGGAAGTTTTTTGCGTCACGAGGTTTTAAACCCGTTGCTCGAAAATTCCGCACATTAGTTCACGAATATAAACCCTCGGCTGTTAAATCTTTTACAAATAAAGAGGCGATGAATGTACCATAGCTTTTCTCAAAACTTTGCGTTTTCTTGGTTTTAAACACTAAATATAGATTTTTATAAAGTATAAATATTTTTGATGATGAAGATGATGTCGTGTTCAAGACGGGACCAAATCAGACAATTCTATGGACCCAGATAACTGTTCTGGAAATTTGTTTAGCACATTATCCACATAGAGCAGCGTTTCTCAAACTGTGAGGCGCGCCCCCCTTGAGGGATGTGATAATTCTACAAGGGGGGCGTGAGCATATTGAAAAGTTGAAAACTAAAGATTATTCAAAACATTATTAATTTACTGAAAGTAAGCAAACAAAATACTTTCTGACATAATAAAATATGAAGTACACATTTACACTGATATAATACACTTACAAATGTATTAGTACTGCATGCTATATTTTACGATTAACTTAGGTATCTGTACTGCACAATGTATTTTATTATTAATTGAACAATACTTAGAACAAAATTGATTACCAGTGACCCCATGGGCTTGTATTAACACTTATATTGATGATTTGTACGGCTTATAATTAATTCCTTAATTGCCGATTAAAGGTTACGCGGTTCGGTCCTCAATGCCGCATGTTTTCCATGTAGACGTGAGTATTTTGAAGTTTTCTTGAGGGGGGGGGGGGGGAACAAATAAAAAAGCAAAATTCCACTGAAATAAGTAAATCCTTTGCAAAGACTGTCAAGGTCCCTTTATTGTATTCCAAGGCCTTAGGAATAATTTTATGGATAGCAGTACACAGAAAAGATCGTACTTCGGAAAGACGTATATATACGTCCAGAAGATTAATGCTTTGGCTGGGCGAGACGTTTACATATGAGGTTAATGTCGTAATGTAGCTCAAGTGTAAAATTATAATATTATTGCATTCAATACAATGTTATTGTATGAAGGGAGGGGCGATGAAAATGATGATTGAATATTGGGTCGCGAGTATTGAAAGCTTGAGAAGCACTGACATAGAGGTTTGTTGACGAAAACAGGACCCCTATTTCTTGTAGAGCCGGAAAGATAGCTGGACAGTCAAAAATATAGGCAGTTGTTAGCTCCACACCTGAACAATTATTACAATTCCTATAAGTTCTTCTACCAACCCTATCATTCCTTATTCCGCTGTAATGACCTGTTCTTAGCCTAGCAATGGTCTATGTTATAAGGTGGTCTTCACTTATCTTACAGTGTTGATGTCTCACAGGAATTGATTTCTCTCTCAATTTGAAGTATGCGACATAATTTGCGTCTCACAAGGAAACATAGAAAAAGTTGTCATTATTGAGATTTCGAATGAACACTTTGTCAATATATGTTTAAGAGAGTTTAATCAACTCCAGTGAAAAATAAACCATAAAGATTAAAATAGAGCCTAATTTTAAAAAGCTACAAATAATCAGGATATGCTATATAGAAATTGTACTTACAAGAATGAAAATCTTTTTTCACAGAATTGTTCCTAAAATATAGACTACGAGAGTATACAGTTTGGTACCACAAATGCTAGATGAGTATCAATGTATTAATGCTCCATTTGACAAAAAAAAAGTAATTTAAGCGAAATTTATTTTTTTAAATATTTGTGAAGTATTCCCCCATGGGTGATACCTCACTTCTAAGTTAACTTCGTGATCTAGAGGTGTGGGATTGAATGAAGAACCAGGCGTTGTCATGATCTTAAAATGTATTTATTAAGATCTTAACTTAAACACTAACACTGATAATATTTATATTAGTGGATCTGAGATGAGAAAACACACAATACGTATTACCAAATAAGCGCGATCTTAACCACTATATTTAACCTTTCCGTCTATTCCTAATCTCTGTTTATATCACAGTTACTAATGGATACTAGAATTATCCTACCTTAATCTCTTGTTTAATCGTACTCCTCTCGGATACTCAATATCTTTGGGATATCTCGTGTGGAATTGGATCCATCTTGACTTGATCGTTCTGTCACGGATAGCTTCACACTCAACGGCGGCTTTCTTCTCTTCCTTCAGTTCACGCGCTTAAACCAGACTAGCATAATCACTTCCCAACAGGTCATACGCTTACGTTAAACTTCTGCTATTTAAAAGGTTTCTAATTTGCATGTTCACGTTTCGCTTCTGGATTTGGTTGGAAAGAATTTGCCTTTTTCGTCCTCAATGAACCCAAGAGGACATTTTAGTAGAAAATGTGATGAGCCCGTCACATATTTTATTTAATAATTGTTTATATTCGCCATCAAGTTATTTTTTTCTTTGCTATAATTGCGTTTTTGTACTAGCCTACATTTTAAATTATAATAGGACAATATGTGTCAACGCTTGTGTAAAGACACATTTCTGTATCATAGCCCCCTTGTTCAACTCAACACTGCATATTGATACTATATTGCATTTCAATAGCGTAGTCCCTAGGTATTTAAAACTATTTCTTGAAAGGTTTTGCACACAATACTTTTGTTCTGTTTTGTTTCACTTGATTTTTTGCATGCTTTTGTATTGAATACGTAATAAAGACTTTTGGAGAAGAGACTTTTGTAGGAATAGTTAAATATATTTACAGAACGAATTATAACAAAATGCTTCCATAGAATATCTGTGGTAACCATAATAGTTATTTCTGAAGTAACTCATTTGCAAAGCTTTTCGTCTGACAGTTGTATCGACTTTTGTCAGGAATGTCTGGTAGAAAAGAAAGTGCAAACATGAAAGTCTTAACAAAGTATGTGGAACGTGGTGGAGTGTGAAATATGTTAATATGCTCGAGTTTTAACTTTCATAAATCAACATCGACGCTGGGATTATTAAAAGAGATAATGCTTACATTGTGAATATAATGAATAAAAAAGCTGAATTTCCCACTCTTTGCTCAAGTTAAAATTTTGAAAATAAAATTCCCCAAGCAATCATAACACTATTTTTACTTGTTGAATTTATAAATATTTTCAGCTATCTTGCATAACCTCGAATTAGGTGTAAGATAACACACCCAAAATTGTAAAATAAATGTTTTCAATGATGGTGTCCACTATTTAATAACTTAAAAATATTCAATGAATTTCTATAAGAATATTCTGCAATGAAATGGCCGATTAGCTGGCGCAGAGGCTCACCACTTTGAGAACTGTGTGAAAGTGCCCCTCTAGGGTGACCTTCTCTTTGATTATCCGCGTGAGCTAGAGATGTAGGATTTACTAAAGGAACAGACATGTCTATATTCTTAATATGTCTTTATTAAGAATTTAAACTTAAACTTTTAACAGATTAGATAATAATTATATATGTGAGAATCTACGATGAACAAACACGCAATACAAGTAATACCGAAAGAAGTAACTCAGACCACTATCAATATCTAACCCACCTAATCTCAATTACAATAATAACGCAAGTCCTAATATTAAATAGTCAATCCTACCTTAATCCAATCATAGCTCCTATATTAGGAAGTGACATCTTTACGCGAGTGCAAAGGTATACACCTTGACCAAATGGCTTTATCTTCGGAATAATCTCTGTTGGCCAACCTTTCACGATTGTATAACAATCTCTCACGGAACATTCCCCAAATTGCCACTTCACTTACTGAAACTTCTGTTATTTAAAAGCTATCTAATTTGCATCTTTCCTTCACGTATCACTTCTTGGGTTTTGGTTAGAAAAGAGTTGCCATTAATCTTGACCCCAAAACTACCCAAAGGACATGTTAAAGAAAAGACGCGTGAGCCCGTCACAACTGTAAAAAATATTCTCAACCGTAGTGGAACTGTGGAATCGCTTGTAAGGAGAATATATCGTCGGCCTAGTTATCAGAATGCTTAACTCTTCTGGGACGCTTATTTGATACAGGAGAGCTACGCGCCAAGTTGTTGTTTATGTTCGCCAAGATGGGCGAGGACATTACTATATGGTTACCTTGATATTTTTATCGTATAGTAATGTGATTGCCATAGGTAATTATCATTCTTATTTAAAATCATTATTATTATATTATATTAGCATTATTATATATAATAATTATATTACATGAATATTTTTATATGTAATAATTATTATTATATATATGAATATTATCATGTATCATAATTACTATTAAATTATATGATAATAATATATTACATATCATTATTAATATACATAATTTTTATTATACTATATTGATAATCATTATTGATTGATATTGGTTATTTTGAATCTATTCCTATATTCTTTATTTGAAATATATTTCGAAACAGTTCTTTACAATTATTTTCCTGACGATCAGCTACCGCTAGGTCCCCATCCTGGATTCCATGTAATTCGACAACAACCGCTGCTCGGCACGATTATTTTTTTTTTTTTTTTTTGCACTCCTGTACCAAATTTAGTTCTCTTGAGGAGTTATGCATTCTGATAATTAGACCGACAATATGTACCTTCCGACAAAAGCAGTGTGGACGTGGAGGAGATGCGTGAAAAAAACTTTCTTAATCCAACTACTATAGCTGAGGAATATTTTTTGAAAATTTGCATGTTTTATTTTCAATTAAAAATATATATTTTAGCTCCTTCGACTTCAGTTCTTCTCCTGTTTTGCACACACATTCTCTGCCTATATCACAGGGGTACGCGATCTTGTAATTATGACTTGTCAACCAATACATCAATATCATTCAATGTGCCACAGCGGGGAAAATATTTAAGGCAATTAAATTCCCCTGACAATACATGTGAAGTTAGGGAATAGAGGGCAAGAATATAGATAATTTTTAGAGTTTTATTATAACTCACAAACTCAGTAGGGCCACAGCCCATGAAAGTCAGGGTCTACTGTGCCCACCTCAGTTTACGTGACCATTGAGCGCCGAGATGCATGAGCAGATGTCCCGATTAGGTGGTCAGTTTGAAGCGAGCCCCCCAGTGCTTAAGTCCCCAAGCTAAGTTGGTACTCATTTATCGACCCACTTCAGTTTTATTATAAGAAAATATAAACATAAAGTTTGTATAAATATGTTGTTTGTATAAACATTTTGCTTCATTTAAAGATATTTAATAACACAAAAATAAAAAACATGAAATATAACTATTTTTTTCAAAAGCAAAATAAGTAAATAAAAGCAAAAATTGTACACATATTATGTATTACGTATATTATATTTTAAACATAATTACACAAAGTAAGAAATAAACAACTTAAAATATATGTACTCCCCTTCAATATAATTTAATAAAATATAAATAGTTTAATACCAACCCATATAGCAGTATTTTTTTCATTTCTAATGGTCTGCGGATTGGTATTTTACCATTGCATACTTAGTACATTCTCCGGAAGCTGATATCTCTTTTTAGTGCAGCATTATAGAGGTGGATACCAATCACCGTATTTAATTTTGACGTCCGGTTTCCTCCTTAAACGGAAGCACCAGCGTTCTGACGATGCGAACCTGTACTAGGATTAAATTTTGTCTACAGCACCCAATGCAAACAAACACTCTAGGAATCAATTATATGCCGTATAATCATGTGACATGACCGCTGTTTATTTTCTGCATCATGAAAATCCACGATCTTGGGCTTGGGTCGAACCCAGAACCGTAGATTCAGAAGGCCAGCGGCTAAGCAACCACGCCACCCAGCCGGCGTACCATATAGAAATATCAGATGTGACATTCAGCTTGGCACGATTCTGAACATTCAATTTCCAAACAACTTTTTTGAGGACTCAAAATAGTTTTTACATGAGGAAATATGTGTTCTTATAGATATTATTAAATCTCTCCATCAACGAGATGTAATATTTCAAAATATAATAGTTTTTTATGTGCATGAATTATTTAAAAAAAAATATCTTTCCATCACAATAAGAAGCAATAATTTAAAATACAATAGTTTTTTGATTTATTACTAGAGTTATCTTTGAGAGTTTTTTCTTAATTCCGTAGAAGCTACTTTCCTTAATTCAGAAGATGATAGTCCATTTAAAAATTATCAATTTCGATCCACTCAAAAACCAACAAATTTGTAAAGTATTTCAGAGTGCCATTGAAAATTGTACCACGTGCCGTGTGCAGCAAGTGTACTATAGGTTCCCTACGTTTCCTCTATCCAAAACGCATATATATGTAAACACATAATTTCATAAGAAAGAAAGAAATACTTTTAAAGATATGGAACATATTTTTATAAAGTTTTTATTCGAAAAATTGTTAACAAGAAAAATAAATCACATTCCAGGTTCATAATACTATTGGACATAAAAGACTGTATGTATATTAGAAATAAATGAGGCACATTTTTATTACAGAAGAAATTATGAATGATAAATGTCAGGTAATAGATAATACTTTTTTCTTTAAAAAATTATCTATCAATTCAATTTTCCTCTTTCATTGGTTAAAATGAAGGGAAAAAAATATTCTCTACTTAATGATTAATAAACCCAAAATTAACGATACCTGATTTTTAAAAAAAAAATGTATTAGAAAAAACTATTTTTTTTTTTTTTTTTTAAAATTATTTTTTTTTTCTCAGGAAATGAAAAAGTATTTTCTTGTAAACAGCAAATTTTGACAGGAAATGGTATAGACTATTATTCACTTTTACAAGTGCAAGTGAGTCATGGATGTCACCTAAAGTGTGTGAGTTCAGAATAGGACCATAATTTCCTTTCTTATCTCATCACACTTCACAACGCAAATGAGATACTTTATGAGTTTTAGAATAGATTACATTTGTGGACGAATTGTCGATTTGTGCAATTAAAGTTGAAGAAATTGTTAATTTTTTGGATTTAATGATTAGCGTTTCTAATGTAGCAATTGATAATGAAACTCCTATCAAAACTTATTTTTTCTGATACCTTACATTGTTCGAAACTGTGAAAATACATCTTTTGTAGCAAGATGCAAATGATGCAGTACTTTCTTTTCTGCATTAAGGCATCCGACTAAATTCGGAACCGAGAATTTGCAAAAGCGTATAAATGGATAATATTTATGATTTTTTGTGTCAATTAGATTAGAAAATGTATATAAAATTGTTTTAAGGATATTATTACTATAAAAAGTTATTAAAGTACAATATTTTGACAAAAAATGAACATAGAATGACCCATTTTCAAAATATTCTCCTTTTGTGAAAAATGCTTCTATTATAGTAATATTTTGCCTATATATAGCTCAGACCTCAGTACAGAGGCTCAACGAGTTTTTGAAATAAAGAACTTAGAAGTGAGTTTATCCATGTTTTACGACATTAGAGGGGAGAAATGTTATAAGTAAAAAACGCCAATAATTACTTCAATGGGTTGTAACTCGGATATTAATGTGAACTTATCAAAAATAATAGTTCAGACTCTGTGGAGAAGTCTTTACTTTATATAAGGAATTTTTAAAAAAGGAGAACATTTTGAAAAAGGTTATTCTAAGTTAATTTTTTGCCAAAATATTGTATTTAAATAATTTTTTTAAAAAATGTCCTTAAAAAATTTTTATACATGTATTCTAATCTAAGTAACACTAAATATCACCAAAATTAGCCATTTATACGCTTTTTTAAAATCACGGTTCCGAACGTAGTCGGATACCTTAAATCGAAAAATAATTCTTTGGAGTCAGGAATCAAAAAGACTGTTAACAGTTTTTTAATCAGCATTATAAAATTTCCAATAAACCGGTGAAAAATAATTCACTGTTATTTTTAACTGTTCAGGAAAAAGTGTGTAGTTACTAAATATATATATTTTTTCTACAGTTGTGCTTATTATAGAATTTTTCAAAGGTAAGTGCAAATATTTGTATTTTGTTTAAAACCCGATATAACGAATAACCCCAAATTAATGAACAAAATGTTCAGTCCCGATGAATTTAGGTACAGAATGGACTGAAAATAGGTACATAAATAAAATAAGTGAAAGAAAATTATATATTACACAGAAAAACGATTGCTTCTTCCAATTCTGATTGAGGATCGTCATGCTGATTCACATGTTTATGTCACTTTTCGAAATCTGACTTAAATAGCAATTAATCTACACTTTTTGTTTACTTACACAGAATAGGAAATCTATGGTTCAATAGCACTTTTAGAATGTAAAAATTAATTTGAAAATAAAAGAATATATCGTGAGAAATCAGTACAAAGTTTTAAGCGCGTCGAAAAACAATTCTATCCCTTGATAAAATAGATTCACCTTAGATGACTCTTTCAATGACTGAAATAGTTTAGAATTTGGAGAATTTATTTGGAACAGTACAAACGTTTATATATAAAAATATGTAAGATAACTCAAGTTACCTAAGAGATGTCAAAGGTAGACAGGGAACATTTTGTTTCCGCGCAGTAGAAATATTTTTCCAAATACAAAATAATACTTGTTTTCTGAAAATTCTCAAAATTCCGATGAATGCTCTAAGGCATTTCTTTTAGCTCAGAGGGTTAAATGAATTAAAAGAAAAACAAAAATAACGGAATTTAAATTTAAACCGTGTCAAACCGTGTATTTTAGGTCTGGAGGAAAATGGGAAAAAGTAGTAAACAAATCTGAGAGCGAAAGAAAAATGTGTAAAATTCCCGTTCCAATTAAAAATCTTTTTTGAAAACTCCTTCCAACTTTCTTATTGAATAATTCCCAAGGTTATTATAATCCTGTTTGAAGCGACAAATCTCGCGCTGTTTCTTTTCAAAACTAACTTGGGTTTGCTTTCTTAAAGGGTTTAACAGCCACTTTCTTATAACAAAAATGTGATGTGGAGATGAATTGTTCTTTATAAAGGAAATATTTTTGTAGATAGAAAGGTAAATTGATATTTACACAGCAATGGTAGCGAAGTCATGGTGAGATAATCCGCTGGTTTATTTCTACTAATCCACTTATGATGGATAATTAAAAACTATTATAATGAAGATTAAAAAATATTCCCAATTTTTGTATATATGTGTTCATAGATAATGCATAGGACAAAAGTTTTGTACATGCTCAGTTTCAAATAAATAATATGTATGTATTTTTATTTGTGGAAAGGCTAAAAGGTGTTAAAATCTACTGAGACTTCTTATGTTGGCGTCGTGGGAAAATTTGGAAAATGGAATGCAAGAGCTCATGAGTTATCTCTGTTATTTAACCGTGGTTCAAAATAACGACACCCCAACAGTGTCGTAGTTAGGTATCCAAAGGCCCTGGTGCTAAAAAAATGAAGGCCCTATCTTGGTTGGATTTTTTCAAGTAAAAATTAAAAATATATGAATAATATACAAAGCTACAATTTTTATTTACTATTTCCTCTTTATTAGCATTGTTCTCGCTTAAACGCTCCACTAGTTTCTTATCCCTAAAATTTTAGTCTTATAATTTATGTATTACATTTCGTATAACGTTGAATGGAAGGAGAAACGCAATGTTACGCTACAAAATAACGTCGTTGGAGAATACATAGCTATTTATTTGTGAGGATCGAATTCACCACCAGAGGGCTTAGAGCTACAAAATGGTCCACTGAGATTGACAGAAAATGCTACAAAAAATACGCATGAATAAGAAAATACAATACAATATTATTATAATTATTTTTTTAATAAAATCCTCGGCAACAGAGCAGAGGAGGGGGAGACAAAAATACATCGGTCTCTATTGCAGATGCGAGAACATTGCGAAATATTGAAATTGGAAACTAGCTTACTATGAATTATATTATTTGAAATAGAATGTAACTGAGAAGTAATTACCTCTTGTGTTGGTTTATTAAGGTATAATAATAAGTATGGTAAGATTTTTCACGGAACTTTCAAGTAACAGTTTATAGGAAAAAAAAACCTGAAAAGAATATAAACTTTTCAATAAGTAAGGTTTGCAACACTAAACAAAAAAGTGAAAGAATTTAAGAAATTTCCCTACAAGTTCAAAATTACTTTCAGCTGAATTACCATGATTATAGTAATGTTGCAACCTTTTATAGTGATATCTTAAAGTTGGGAGAAATTATCACAAGTGTCCTAGAGCTAGAGAACCCCGGTGCATGGCATCGCCTAGCCCAGGGGTGGAGAACCTTTATGGGATCAACGTGTAATTTTTTATAAAGAAGTGTTAAATGAGATATAGACGTACCGTCAAATAATATTGACTTATAATATTATTGGGAAAATAATAAAACTAAATACTAACAAAAAAAACTCTTTATTTACTACGAAAAAATACCTTTTATACAGTATAGTTGTAAATGTTTTAGTTATACATGTAATTAAAATAAATGTAAAAATTAGTCTGACTTCTCTGTTGCAGATCGGATGACAAATAACTTATATTAGAATTGTAAGATGTTACTCTCTCTTAGAGTAGAATGTATGTTGAATTGGAGTCATCTGCCAAGCGGTATCTAAGCAAATAATTATTTTTGATATGGCCACTTTCATGACAAGAGGATTTGTGATTCATTTCAAAATGCCATTTTACAGACGATGTTATACATAC
>BMAV01005546.1:173550-184140 GCA_019973955.1 Trichonephila inaurata madagascariensis | reverse complement strand
TTGTGATTCATTTCAAAATGCCATTTTACAGACGATGTTATACATACCACTGTTCCACAACATAAAACACACACCACTTTATCACCTTTACTGAACATGCCATATTTCTAGACTCACCGTGTTACACTTACTATCTCGTACTTTTTGTTCTTTTGCTGAACTAGCTATGTTAAATAACAGTTAAAAATTGTAAATCTAACATAAATAAACTTTAAAATACAGTTGCGTCAATACAATTAACTATGACATGCGTAGACAAACTTTGCATCATAAACAATAGTTGTCCACAACGTAACTACGGCAACACATTAACAAACGAGCGTGCTCCCGACGCCCTATGACCGATCACTCACGTTTGCTCGTAATACTTCATAGTGAACATTATTATTTTGAAATAAAATGCAAACCATTTTGATTACTGGCATGCCCAAAATATGTCTCGTGCCATCAATGGCACGCGTGCCACTGGTTCACTATCCCTGACCTAGCGCATTGGTAGCTACGCTACTGTACCCTAAGTCAACAGCACTAAGAATAAACGTAAAAGATGATATTTGTTCAATAAAGGATCAGTGCGGTGGTGAGTGTTCACCTAAGGGTAGGTTTGTGGCTCCACGATTTTAGTATGATTTCGGCAAATATGACATTCTGCAAATAGTCCAGGTGTTGTTTCGAAGTATGATGCTAAAGAAAAACAGTCAAATCATATATTTCTTATTCAGATATTAAACTAGATTAGTGCTGATGTTTCAATACAAATGTGAAAATAAAAATTTAAAAAAAAGTATTTTATCAGGTAAATTGTCGATTCAGAATGCATATCCATATAATATAAATGTTGCATAAACAAATTTCTCGTGTATTTTAATACCTTTTCTCTGCCTGTAAAATGCAAGCAAAGCCTTATAGACAGACTTTGTCTCATGTGGTTCACAGTAACAATACTTTAATTTTACGCTCATATAATCATCTAAATAATTTTAAATCAACACTTTTTCAAATAAGGAATACGATTCACACAAGTAATTGAATTACAAATATTACATAATAAGAATTTCGACAATTTATAGTGTACTGACGCTACTATCTATTCAGAATTATAACTAATACTCTCAAATAACCAATAACAAACTTTATGTACAAATATTAACTACTCACATCTTCTTATACCTTACTTAATTCTCACACTTCATATCAACTTCAAAAACTCCGCTCAGACTCTCTCAAACGCTCCTCTATGTGTCATCTCTGTCATGTCACACACACAACTCCCGCGCACTCTTGAAAATACACAACCCCGACGTTAAAATAGCGCCATTTATTACCTTAATATATAGGATATAATTGCTTTGCAAAATTGAATTTTATTTACCTCATAGGCCTCATTACCTTTACCTTACTATTAGGTGTTTTCTAATGTATGTTCCGTATTGCACATGATGCGACAATGTATACAGTGTGTATATACATTTCAGAATGCGTTTTGTAATGCGTAATATTTAAATTCGGTGCCTCCCTCTAGGGAGGAAACTGGGAGTCAATATTACTTGCAAGAATTGGTATCCTCCTATAGGGCACCGCACTAAAAAGTAATACCAGTTTCCGGGGAAAGTACTAGGTTTGCAATGGTTAATGATCAATTTGCAGGCCATTGGAAATAAAAAAAAAATATGTAAATACTTATATTTATTGTCCGATTTATAAACTTAGAATAAGGCTATAGAAAATTTATATCATCATGCATATTTCGTAAAATTCCCAGGTGTAATACTTTCTACTCTTCTTTTATTTCCTGAAATTCACTAATTATTGTGCTTTTTTGCGTACAAAGAGGCATATAGACCCAGAGACACAATAGTCATAGGTGAAATGTCAATAAGACTTGGCACTGCAGGGATATTGCAATTAAATTAGTTCAACCAGTGATCGCGTCTAAATGCAGCTTCACTCCTTCAAAGTCGATGGGACAAAGAAAGGAATTTGATATGACTTGATTATAATTTAGGCTACTACGTAACATATAATTATAAACTACGGTCAAGTGAAGAGAGTGACGACATCTGAAAAGGCAACTCTATCTCCAAAATTCCATACCTCGCCAACAGGAGAGCTTTAATTCAGAGGCATCAGTCACTGTACGTGGTGAGATTTCAGTGCCACCAGGATTCAACCATGTCGGCTACGAGTTCGTGATCATGGCCGCATACGGATTTAGGTTATTTACTGTAACATATGCCTCGACATTGCTGAAAAATACGAATTAATTTAGGATTTATTAAGCAATTTTTATCAATATAATAGAAGCTATTGATAACAGATCAATAGATTGGAATAGATATCTATTTTTTTAATCTCAGTTGTATATAAATAGGATTCTAACGTACACCCACTTCAAACCTCCGTCAGGAGCAGGTGGTTCAAGTGGATAGCAAAACATTTTTTTAATGCTTCTACACCTTGCAGCGGAGAATGACGTCTCTCCCAATAGTTTCCTGACTCTTGGTGGTGGCTTACACGCAACAGGGCAGGCTGCCTTCAACCGTTCCCAGGCTTGTCACCCTTGGCATGTGAGCTGAGTGCCGCCGATTGTGTCATAACTTTGAAAACAAACCTTTAATGCTATTTTTATTGCAATCATGCATTTTACTGAAAATAAGTTTGTTGTGTGATACAATACAATACATTGCAATGATTGTTCCACATCTGAAAAGACTTAATACTTCTTGTGTTTGTACTTTTTTTTTCTTTTATGATACTTTGTTAGTCCCATTTTCATTTTCCTTTTGCGTCAACTTAGTAATTTTGGTTGTTTTAGTATATAAATTTCATTTTTTTTTCATTAAACTGGTTCTATTTTGTACAGTTTGGTGTATTTAATTAGCGACTGTACTGGTGTTTTAAATTAAAATTGATTAGAAGGTAGGTGGCGGTCGAAATATATTGGTTACTTGAATCTGTTTCGCTCAGAGGTTTATGACAGATCTCTGTGGGCATCTGGACTGCAAAGCAGTCCTCAACTCCATATCAGGGAAATTTTTGATGAGGGAGATAGCGTGAGTTGGTGCTACACACTCTGCGGAGAGGCATGTTGTTGATTGGTTGTTGTGAGGAAATCAAGGAGGCGTGGCTAAAAGTTCTCTATTGGACGGATTGTTGATGGAAATTTTGACATAAGTGAGAGCTTAGAGGCTGCTCTCTGATTGGTCGATGGTGTGAGTGAGGATGTAGGTTGGTTGCTCAAAGGGGTCAATCTGGAACCCACATTTAAGTAAATAAAACAAAGTGCTTCTCTATACAGTCGTTAGGCGCACATTATTACATATGCTTTTCCAGTCAGGCGCTAAGCAGTTAATACTAACATTAATATTTTAAAAACTATGCAAAATTCTTCCATTCATATGATCGGCAAAGCCACTCAATACATGCGGAGCGACGACACGCACAAAGATTTGAAAAATAATAGTTTTAAAGCCCATATCCAAAAAATAGATATTGCCTTTTCAATGATCTTCGAAATATCAATAATTTTAATATGATTAACTTAAATGCCTACAATGCAAATAATAAAACTAAAAGGCCAAGAAGAATCTTCATGGATTACTACAAACCACCTTAATTTGTCTGCTTTTCGCAATAATTTCTTCATTATTTTGCACCTTCAAATAATTTATTTAATTTTTTTATATTATATTGTTCACTAAAATTTGCCCAACTGGACAAGCTCCTCCCACTTTCTATTTCTGTAATTTCGCTCAGAATTGCGCCTAACGAAGGGTTAAGAAAAGGACCAGCTTAAAATAATGAATTTTATTTGACATTTGTACTCTATTTATTATTTCCGTGTAATTTCGATGTTTATATTTCACTAGCCTCGCTCCCAGCCAGGATTCTATTCGATGTCGCGATCTGTACTTTTTTAATTAAAAATCCAGACTTAAAATATAAATGCCCCCCCCCCTTTCCCTATCTCAAATGAAAGAGTTAGTTGTTTGATGACATGTTTGTATAATTGGGTGATGGAAATCATATATAATTTATGTGCGAAAAAGACTTCGTTACAGAGTGTAGTTCTATTGAAATATCTGTAGTGTTTAACGTTCCTCGTTGTTTAAATATTTAAACCTTGTTGATTTCCTAAATAAATTTACTTACTTGGGAAGATAAAGTTTACCCTTAGGGTTTTGAGCTAATGTTTATATAAACCGTAATTTCGTACCCCATGGTATTAATTTAAAAAGTTATTTTGGACGTGTGAAAGTGAAAGGGGGGAGAATTCATCAATATTGTTAGGGAAAACTTGAACTTTGCTAGTTTCTTTGCTAAAAAAAGATATTGAGACCAAAATTATCATTTAAGTACAAGAAACAATTTTTTTTCTTGAAATCCTATAAGTATAGGAGTGAACTCAGCGAAATATTTAGCGATAAATTGTGTCGATAAACGCCATAAAATTTAGCACTTAAAAAGCTCTAAGTGGGTTTAAGATTATTATTTCACGAGGAAACTTCAGAAGCTTCTGGAAGGTTCTACTTTGTATAAGAACAATGTACGCAAGCAGTTTTGGTGTCAAACAAGGGCGTTTAACAATGCCAGATCATTTTTCGCCTGTAAAATTGTGAATACGGAATTTCAATGCCTGTGTTCTATATTTGCGTTTTGTTTTTAAAATTCGTGGAGATGTTAATTGCTTTGTACATAGAATAGGTGTTTATATCTTCCTACTAAAAATAATATACAGAATCTAAATTGAAGAGCTCCAGAATAACTTATGTTTTACTCCAAAAACACTATGCCAGTTTACATCAAGGACCTTTCCTGTATCTGAAAGACTATCAAACACAAAATAATATGCGCAAAAAGCACTAATATTGAGCAGTCGGTAAAACATTAAAATTTAATATTTTTTACTTTTTCCTCTAGTAAAACTAAAAACCCAATTCGTTCAAAAATTATAACTTATATTGAAAATCAAGTACAATGAAAAATGTATGTCTTCGAGAAATTCGGCATTGTACTAGTTACTTTTGCATTATATTTATACTGTTTTTGGAACACAAATGTGAGTCCATAGATATATATGAATAATTCCATAAAAACAAAGGATAAACATAAAAAAATATGTTTTAAATACGCGTGGAACGGTTGGTTGGAAAAGCAAGCCTGTGATTTATATATAAATTTCGTAAAAATACTCTCAATGACAAGAAGTTTGGACTTGTTTCTGAAAGTAAACAAATTACGAATCTAAGATAAATTAAATTTTGAGTGAAACAATTCTTCATGAATAACATATGTTCCATTTATTTAGGAATTAATGATCGTTTCTACAAAATGTGATTCTGAATGTATGATATTTTCTTACTGTTCAAAATATATCAAGGAATAGCTATCCAGAAAAAACGTGCGTTCCATCATTTATTCTAATATCTCTTAAAATGTCTTAGAAGAAAATAAACAATACTTAAATATGATGGTAGAAACGATTCATTAACTCAAACTTTTTTTCCTTATTTTGTAGTAAGGGAAACGAACACATTTAGAATACTTAGATAAATATTTCACAAAATGTTTTGTAACCTAGAGCATTTAAAAACATGTAAGAAATGGTATTTTCCAGACAAAATTCACACTTTTGCCCATTTCAGATACTATTATCAAATTGTATATATATAAAAAAAAATGTTTGATCTTCTCAAATTGTGAAAAAAAGATTTTCAGCCGTTATTAAATTAATTAATAAAGGCGTTTCATATTTCACGATTATGGATAAAAAATGTCAATTTATTTATTCTTATTTGCATACTAACTATTTTTACATATCTTTTTGAACATGATAGTACCATTTACATACACAATTTCCTAAAAACTGATGTAAAAATTGTATATTTAAACACTTAAGTGATTTAACTGTAATGCTGGCTTTCTGTATGGCAGAAATCATTAGATTGGAGTCAATCTACACTAGATACAGATATAAAACTTGTGGCACCTAGCTTTTTATCTTGAATTATAAATTTTAGTTACATCTTTGAATTTACATAAATGATTATGAAATTATTAATTAAAACTTGATCGTGTATAATAAATTCGAAAACACGGTACTGCACATAACCCAACATTGCAATATGGTTAGTAGAATCTTGTTTCTTATCCTGACTTCTTCCCTTTTACTGTATCTCTTTGAGCATTTTGGATTAGTTTTATTCTTTTTTGGGGGGAGTGCATTTATCAGACAAGCATGAAGGGACGCGCACAGGAGAACGACGTCTTCTTTTTACAGAAAATTTTACCAAGTTGCACTTTTCAGTTATTCAAAACCATTAAGGGCACACGTGAAATAATTCGGGAGAGACAGATTGCACAGTGTAAATTTTCACAAAACCCAGGCTACACTCGGGATGACCCAAGATGGTACGTTTCGCCTGCACGATTTCATTCGGGAAAACCCGGGAAGAGGTTTATTGTAACTTCCGAGAAATATTTAAACTTAATTAGCAATTCTCTAATCGATTGTACGAATCTCTGTTAAGTTAACATCCATTTTCATAGACACATGCAAAATATTACAATGTTCTTTTCTTATAGTATTCAAAATTTACAGTAAAATTTTATGAAACACATGAATGCTGGCAACGTAGGAGTGAAAAATTGCACAAAAATGTGAAAAGAAAAAAATTCAATATTCAATAAGGATTAAAAGAAAATAAACTTGTCTTCTGCACGGTTACAAAACATATAATTGTTCTTCTAACATAATATTTTGTATAGCAAAAATTAAAACAAAAAATAACATTTGAATAACGTGAAATGGAAAGATATCGAAGACATCGTTATTTACATTTCTGGTATTCTCTGAGAAATAAGAGGATTATAAGATAATGTTAAGAAAATATTATTTTTAATCATAAATCACAGAATGGTTAAAAATAATAGAGTTTTCTAAAATGCTTCTTTTCTGAATTTTATAACTGGTTCTTAAAAAAATGTACTACTACTGAGTTTTAATAAATAGTAAATATGTTCAAAAGTTTTAATTGATACCATTCCTCATATTACGTAACTCAGTACCAAACGAGTTTTGTTAAGTATTTACAAACTATAGGAAGAAATTTTTACACTATCCCAAAGGATTACATTCAAAAAAACAAATATTAATATTAATTAAAAGTGAATGAAAAAAAATAAAATAAACCTACCGAAATATATTTTTTGTAAACAATAATTAATCCTTATTTTCAAAATTCCACAAAATGATTTTTTTAATGAAATAAAGATTAAATATATTACTAAAAAAAAATATTTTAAATTAGATGTACGCGCGAACATTAAATTAAGCTAACTACTAATGCGAACGCTAATCACTTGAGTTTATCCCGGTTAGGGGTTCTTTTATATCATTTACATTAAATAGAAAACTAAAATTAAAACTAAAAAGAAAAAATACAAGTAAATCAACTACCGTAACACCCGAGGTATAACTCACACCACTATATAACGCATACCCATACTTTCTAGTTGCATTTTTAAAATGACTTCGACTATTCGTGGTATAACGACCACATCCTATTTTACGAAGATACCTGAAATATACGTCCACAATGCTCTTTTCAGTCAACTTTTTGAGGTACTGTTCCAATGATTAGAAAAATTAGTTTACTTCTAGAATTATAACCTTTTAAGTTCGTGAGAAATGTCTTTTCTTTTAAATAAACAGTATTTTGATATATAAGTTACCGTTAAAGTGCATAATTCAGTTATTTTATAGAATAATTATAAGCATATTTCATAAAATAACTAGACTAGTCAGTTAAAAAATACATAATAGATGAACAATTTCATACTTTACCTAGTTATTCTATGGAATAACTAAGGATAAATCGTTAAAGCGAAAAACAAATCATTTCGAAAAGATGTTTTATAAATTAATTGATCATAAATAGTTAAAATCTATCAAAAAATACATTTTATCCCTTTTCCGGATGAACAATTGATAAATAATAAGGGAAAGCAAAGATAATATAATTTATTATATTGCTCAATTGTGCTATTAGTTAATCAGAAAGTGGAAAAAAGTATGTGTTGCAAATATGGATTTTATTTAAATACTATCAACGAAAATACATGCTGGGAAGAAAAAATTTTACTTCATAAAAACATTGTGTAAACTTATTAAAACAAAAATGTAAGAGAACATTAATTAAAATTTTATGAGATACATTTATTTTACTTTTCATTATTTATTAGAGCAAGGATTGCTTTAATGACACTTTGGAATGAACTGCTTATTATTTTTGAAACAAGCACACTGTTTAGTATTACACATTTTTTTTACACAAGCTTTTTTTTAATCCTGTCCAGTTCAGCAACTTTCAGCTGTTGCCATAGATCGAAGCGTTGTATAAATATTTGGAACTTCTTCAATGGAAATTAATTTTCGCTGACATATACCGAACTGATATCTTGAGTACAATTATTTTTATTCCACCTAATCGGAAAAATTCTTCCCAAAGCAGTTAGAAGCAGTTCAAAGAACTTTTGAGTGTCGTCTTTCATACTTTAACGATCAAGTAATCGTTATTCTATAGAATACCTAGTTAAATCGTAGAATTCAATAATTTTAAATACATTAACTGACTGATCTAGTCATTTCATGAAATATCTAATTTTTCTATTAAATAACGGATTTCACGCTTTAACGGTAACATATATACACATCTATCTTTTTTTTTCTAAAATCATTTCGATTTTTATTCTTAAAGCTCTCATTTTTATATCCCGAGTATAGCATACACCCGGAAATTTCGATATTACATTTTGTATTAAAAGCTCGCGGTATACGCTAGAATTTTAGGGTTTATCTCCTAATAAGCAAAGCAATTAAGTAGACTGATTTATTTAACTCCTATTATTAGTTCACATTCTCTATATATTTATTTATTTATTTATCTTCATGGAATTTTCAATCGTTTATAAAATACATTTTAAAGCGCTCAATTGAGCTGAAGTTTTATATACATGATTATTTAGGATGGCAATACAGTACTTTAATTATAATTAATAAAAACTAATTGATCAAAACTATATATTCAAAGAATTACAAACACACACATACACACAACCACGTTGGCATCATTTTTGGTGACTTGTGTCAAAACTTAAAAAGGTTTTTTTCTCACATTTTAAAGCTCTCATTTGAGCTGAAATTTTCTATACATGATTGTTTTTCGATGACAATACGATACTTTAATTATAATTAATAAAAAATTAATACCAATTAATGTTGTTATTCTGACATATGTATATACATATTTATATTAATTGTAACAATTTAATAAAAAGTAGCTAAAATAAATTTTTCTTCGTTGTTATATGTAGGAATTGACTTAAATTTTTTTTATATTACTTGTTACTTATTAAAGTCGCAATTCATGTCACTACGATCGCAAATATTCTCTAACACCCATTCAAGAATATATCTCTCGACTTTAAAAAAAAAGTGAATACGAGTTACCATCGATCATTACTTGGATGCCGCTGCCACAAAAGTAATGAATCAAATAAAAATACTTATAAAAATAGCTAATTGTTCTCAAACTTTCTTTTTATAACCTCAAAAATAAGCCCTTCTATCTGCCATTTCACTGCAGAGGATTTCAATTTTTGAAGAGATGCAACTGGCACTTCGCGCATAAATATTTCTTTTTGCGTAGTGGAGTAAGTTGGAAAGCTTGATCGCTTTCCAAGTGTTTGGAAGCTCAAATGTCGTCACCGTCATTTAAACGAGGCTCAAAATTACGAGACCCGTTGCCAATAGCTCTCGTGTTGCTTTAAAAAAAACGACGTTAATATACATTCACGGTTGTTGTTGTCTTAGGAAGGAAGGAAAGTTACCAGAGTCTGAGGAAGGTTGTACTTCTAGATCAGGGGTGTCCGACCCCAATGACTTTGCGGGCCATTTCGGAAAAACGTTATAATCTCGCGGGCCGCACATAAAAATATGTACCTTTATATCATATTTGGAAACAAAAAAATATTTATTGCAGTGAAAATTTAAAACAGAGTGAATTATTATTATTTTTTTCATTATTTTTCATGTATACAGACATAGATAATATAATAATGTTTATATAATAAAATAATGCAATGATCAAATAATGTTTATAATATTACAGTTGCCATTTGCTTGAAAACTACAGAGTTCCTTTTGAATTGATATTTCGTTACTCATTGTTGAAAGTTGATTGTGCTGTCATTCGCAAACGATTAAGTATATAAACATTTCCCTTTATCTTAACCGTCCTGAATATTTTTTTAAACTTTAAAAAAAATTCTGACTGCCTCTTGCTTTTTGGACACTCCAAATAGAAAAAGATGAGGAGAAATGAAAGTCGCACAATTAGAGAATCATGTTCCATCCAAAGTAAAGGATATGCATAATGCAATTCGGATTTATTAAAAAAGTAATTTATTATAATAAAATCAAATGTAACTGTTTGATAAAATATAAATCCATTTTAATCTAAAGGACATTTCTATTAACAAAATATTATCAAAAAGGATTTATTTTAAAACAAGAACAAGTAACAGGCA